>JBAMJV010008276.1:0-22774 GCA_037951105.1 Echinarachnius parma
AAATGTAATACAAGCAAGCAAAAGGATTGCAAAAGCTGAACAGACTGCATTTTTTTCCCGTAAACAATATAGCGAGTACGTATTACGTGGCTCAAAGAAAACGGAGCGTTCCTAGAACATGGGAACCAAACAACTGGGCCGGTATTCAATTCTATACTTAAGTCAGAATTTAGCAATTACACAGCCAAAATTGAGATTTGATTGATTCATCAACTGAAAACCTGACCAAAAATCTGATGTCATAGTGTCTTACAACATTACATTTAGATTTTGTTTTACTGAAATGAAAGTTAAATCAAATAGTAAATTTCTTACTTTATCTAAGTATTACTTGAATACCAACCCTGGTTTCAATTACCAGATGGCTAGGCTTTCACCTAGCAAATATGATACCAATATCATACATTTTGGTAACTATATAGGAAGATTACGTAATTGTGCCAATGTATAATTTACTAAATGATGGGTTTAACAAATTTTCAGATTTCATTCAGCAAAGTTACATTCATCTGCATTGCCTTTCAGCTGGGGACTTTGATAGTGGACAGAGACGATTTTCCTGCCGCATTTTTAATTTTTTAATTTTTTCAAACTGGAAACACATGATTGTGTCTCTAAGACCCCGTTTACAGTGAGAAAAAGGCAGGGCCGGGCCAGGCCCGGGCCAGGCCGCGGCCGAGTTGGCCCCGCAATTTTGTGCGTTTACAGTGCGAGGCCAGGCCGCGGCCTACATTGTAACCTTCCAATATTTTGTCGTAGTGGCGCTCTGCATGTAAACAAACGATTATTTTGGGGGGCGCGCCGGGGGTCACAGTGTAGATCCGGTCGCGCGCGCGCGGGATATTTCCAATGAATCTTTTCCCCAATTCCCTATGTTTATGCATGTTAAATGCACGGCGAACTTTCGAATATCACAGCTGCCCGTACCTAATATAATAATTGATTAATCTTTGTTCTACCCTACAACACGAGAATATGGACGAGGAAGATCGACTTCGTCGACTTCGAGTGCAAAATCGTGACAATGACAGGAGGATGAGGAGATGGCGAAGAAAATACCATGAAATCGTGGGTTCGATTGTTATGGTACGGCGTCATTATCCTATGACGTAATGATCCTTTCACTTCCGGGGTAACAGTTGGCCCCGCAATTGGCCGCGCAATTGGCCCCGGTGCGTTTACAGTGAGAAAAGGCCGGGCCAGGCCGAGGCCGAGACTACCTCCAGAGCTGGTCCAAATGCGCGGCCAGTTTGGCCTCGCAATTGGCCGCGCAATTGGCCCCGGTGCGTTTACAGTGCGGGGCCAGGCCGCGGCCTGGCCTGGCCTTTTGCTCACTGTAAACGGGGTCCTAGTTCGGTTCTATATACTAAACCAGTTTATGCGATTACATGTATTGCTACAGGCGAAACTGAATGAGGAATCTTTGGTTACTGGAGTAGCGACCCAAGGCCGTGTTCCAGACATGTATTTGGGGAAAATTCACGTGTGGCATATGTGGGTAAAAACCTACCAGGTCGGCTGCAGCCTGGACGGCGAGTCTTTCAGCATGTCCAAGGTATAAAGATAATCTTCCATATTATTACAAAAAGTAGATTTAATGCATCATTTTGAGTAATTCAGGTGATACGCATTAATTACGTTCATTGCGTGATCGTTAATCACACTATAGTGCAAAATCAAAACGTATCTGAATTCGGATAATTTTGACTACAATAACAAAAAAACATATAATTAGGGATACATTTGAGAAATCAAACCCATTGTATTCTTCTGTTCCATGAACCAAACTACATGCACAGAGACGTGTGAAAGCTCCAAATGATGTTGCAAGCCAAGTTTCAAAAGTTGCGAGGTTATTGTCTTATATGAAAGAAAATGTCATTTAATAGCATGCCTGAAACAATTAGGGCTTGAAATCTCTTTTTCGTGCAGTTATAGACCTAAATTTAATAAACCATCGTCCAACGGTTAATTGTGCAGTATACGTCTATTCACATCTATGTGACCCGCGCTAGCTACGTGACCCGCGCATACATAACAATAGGTAAGCGATTACTAAGCAAAATAACCAAACCTCGTTTAAACTGGCTACATGTAATTATATATTCTTCATTTTTTAGATCTTTTCCGTGACATATCTTTACAAATGTCGGCTTCACAATACCTTTACAAGAATAAGTACAATATTGTTGTAATATTATGCTAAATCAGTTAAACTCCTTTATTGACCGATATATAGTTTGATGGAGGGACGCATTCGTTTTTCATTCGTAGAATCCAAATTACAGGGCTGTTCGATCTGATTTGTTTTGTGTGTGTCACATTAATCCCCATCCGTCAACTGGAAACTGTTCAGACGTTTTGTAAAAGAGGGACTGTCCCTTTAAATTGACAAGGTTAATCACTTTCCTAATGGTGTCACTTCATATTCAAAGGTGTTACGCATGATCGTTAAAATGATATAGGTTAAAAATAACTCCCTATTTTGCAGGGTTTGAATAACATTTTCAAAAAATTACACCCCTTTTTTAACGCAAAACAGATATGAAAAGGCCTTTAAAATGTACCCCTTTTTTGTATTTCTAGTATACACTTACAAAACACCCCCCCTATTCAAGATTTCTAGTACAAACAACAAAAACCACCTTTCATGACTTAAGTATTATTATATAAACATTTCGCGAACATCGTCATGTGACCCTTCAGGAATATACGCTAATTTTCAAATTTCGCGAACACAAACGCATGCTAAAAATTACCCCTTTTTACGCGAGATTCTTAACGGTCATGCGTACACATCGTCAATGTGTAGTGACACTCCCGGGATCACTTTAATATAGAAAGTTCGGGACGTCAAATGGTTTCAAGGTGTTTCATCACGTCAAAGTAAAGTGGCAGTTCGTTTTAGTCGAATATTGATGAACGGATCGTTCTTTTCTGCTGCTTCTGCAGATCTTCGACGGCAATGTTGACGAGACCAGCGTGGTCTACAACCAACTCGACACCCCTCTCTTGTGTCGCTATGTGCGGATCTATCCTAAGACATGGCTCACTCAGGCTACCATGCGATTTGAGGTGTACGGTCCTCCCCCAAACTCAAGTAAGTAACCGTGCATTAGTCACATATTCACATATCACTAGATATAACGGACGACCGACGGGTAGACATTTTGCGAAATCCAATTATCTGGTGGTGAAAGTCGTCTCCCAGAGGCGTCGATCCGTTTTTGCGATAGGGGAGGGCAACATTTTTCCAGAGTCACCGGTTAGAGAGTTAAAAGCCTCACATTGGCATGCCCATAATTCGAAGATATGGGCCGGGGCAGAAAATGGTTTTCAACACACCAGCAAAGGGTCTAGGGTTTGGGGTTTAAGCCGTGTATGTAAAAGTGATTGCCATTGTATGTGCGCGGTGTGTACTGGAATTCGAGTTTACCATTCCAAAATCACTTACATTTCAATTAAATCTTTACATATCTCTACAAGACATGGATTATATTCAAAAAATTTTTGGGGGAAGGTGTCAGTTATACATATTTACTGATATGAAAGTTTTCAAGAAAATTGAATAAAGGTCACTACGACATTCTATTCATGCAACCGGTGAACATATGGCCTGCTTAGAAAGCTAATTTCACTCTCGAAACGTATGTAAAACATCTGAGCGACCGATTATATTTGATTACACAAATATAATGGTCACCTATGTGAATTGTCTTGTTTGATACTGACCATTTGCAGGCGTAGACGAATGTGCTTCTTCACCCTGTCAAAATGGTGGAACCTGTACTGACGGGGTCGATTCTTACTCGTGTGCTTGTGTGGCTGGATTTGAAGGAGATAACTGTCAAACAAATGAGAGTGAGTATAGTATCATATTGATAAATAACAGATTACAGGCATAGTGCAGTGTTTTGTTTTAGAGGGCGCTTTAAAAAATTAATAACTGAAGGTAATATTTGTAAGTGCAAGTGATTAAAGAGATATTGTGCCCCGTTTTTTTTCAGAGGAGCCAAAAGTCGCGCGAGGACGAACCTCAGAAATCACGATTGATTTATAATTGCATTAAAATGTAAACAAAAATATTAGTAGCTCAGGCCTTTCCCTGGTATTTGTTCTACCGGTAGTCAAAATTTCCACTAAAAATATTTAGTTGAAAGATGTTAAATTAAGGAGAGTTTTGAAGCATGTTTTTCGCCACTCAGAGGCCGAATTAACACGATGAATTGGCTCCGACCGACCGGGCCCGACTCTTGCCTGACTGTAAACCAGTCGGATCGGGTCGAGTCGGCTCTGTCAGCGCCTGGCTTCAGACAGTGAACGAGTAATACAAGGTTCTCTGTATAAAGTTTGTTGATATACGTGCAAAAAGCTGACGGAGAGTTTAAAACATGTGTATTTCTGTGATCTGATATGCCCACTGCTAAGAGATATGTAAAAACAAAAAAATTGTAATTGAACAGAATAGAATTAACCTTGGTAAGAAGTCATTATGTGAAAACACTTCATTCTACACTTATCTAAACCAATCAACAGTGTTTATAACTACATGTATAGTGATTATACAACATACGCACATGAGCCGCACAAGATACACATTGATAAAAGGGATCCATAAACTTAGTTGACATAATTATGCAACAACAAAGTGTCGATTAAATCAATGTGTATTTCTGTGATCTGATATACGTCCACTGACGATCCTAAGCGACGTGTGAAAGTTTCATGGTAAACGAATGCCCTAATATGGCTGAGAAATGAGCAAAAATGCAAAATTATATTTACTCATTTTGCTCGAGATGATAATTGGAATCTTTTGAAATAATTTACTGTTTATTATAAATATACGTCAAAGATATGACATATTAATTAGCAAAAATATAAAGTGATAATTGATAACACTTATTGTACTCCATCTGTGCGTTATTAAAATTCCTCGATGATCAGTTTCAAATTATTAATCTTTATAACGAAAGATAAATTTGGAAAACAGAAACATGCGTCTATTGGTAATATTATAAGAATTCAATATGGTATGTACCAATCGCTAATGAAGATTCTGACGATATTACAAGTTCCCTTTTCAAAACTGTGTGTAACGTTGTGTGTTAGTTTGTAATATCTGCATTTAATAAGAAAATAATCAATTTCACGCCCTTTTGATCATGTTAACGTCCGGACAACTTTAGTTATAAGATTTACTGTGTATTTCACCCTTCCCATATTCGTTGTCCATATTGACCAACCCTTAAAGGGGACCAGCAGGCAAAGAACAACACATAATTATATGTTTTGGTACCGTTATATGATATCAAATAGATACCCGACATTTTGCAAAGGGTTGCGTAATTCATAACCAAAGCAATTCATTTCCAGCACTTACGGAACCACTACCATTTCCTGGTTCCGTACGGGCCAAACATTTGCGAGTGCGCCAATGCTATTCACGCGTACGTTTGGCGACAATAGAATCCCGGGCGATTTGTTCGCTCTGGAAAAAGTAGTCTCGTATACATGCATACCCATGAACGCATGCTTTAGAACGGTGTTGCGTTTTCCAATTTTATATATTTTTTTCTGGAAACATATTTTCGTGAACTTTTACTAAAGATGTTACCTTTCATTTATAAGAATATTATTTTTGAGTGGTGGTACCCTTTAACTATGCTGTTGTATTTCTCTATTATGTACCAGGTTCTGCTTTTTGCGATGAACATTTAATAGGTAAGTACGTTGAATTATGTTTCAGTAATCAGTATACACTACACCAGGAAATCCTTTTGAAATTTTGTTGAAGATATATATAGATTTTTCTTCTTATTTACGATGAAATAGTAGGGTACTAAATGGTGCAAGTATAAACATGGGCCAATTTTCTTAAAGATGTGATCCGACAGAAGAAAACTGCATTTTTCTTATGATTGATATAGGGCAGACTCTCAAGAAAACAATAAATATAACCCTTAGTGTGACAATGGTACAAAGAGCGAAACCTTCGTGTCAAGATTGGTTAAAATCAGCCGAACTGTTAACCAAAATTAGAAAGTGATATGAAAATCATGGCTCTTTGAAAATAGTTTCCCAAAATAAGTAGATGCTTAAGTAGACGTTGAGCGCTCGGTGATAGATCGCTTCCCTTGGCGATCTCTGAGAGACTGTTTTGGACAGAGCCCAAAGTTTGAGGAGACCGTGGCGACCGTGGAGATCTCTGGAATTGAGAGATCATTAAATGGTATAGCCAATTGCTGGTATTTTCGCTTACCGTTACTGATAAGCGAATAATTCCCATCACTTCTAGTTGTATTATTTCTTCTTGGATATCACCGATAATGGAAATAATGTATGATTTTGAACTACTATCATTATAGTAGAATTTAATATAATAGAATTTGCCCGTTATTGACCAATTAGGAACGTACTCGCTCATGCGAGATAAGCCGCACGAGAGTATAAAACACGATTGCTTACATTAGATTATATCACTTGACAAAGTATTGCAGCGGCATACGAAACGTCGTGATCTTTTAGATTCTTTGTTGACCCTACATTGCGAGACAAACGAATATCACTAGCGATATTATTTTCGATACTATCATTATTTTTGAAAGAACATATAAAGACTACAAAGTTGTCCAACTGTACTGTATGAAACGTTATCTAACCTTGTACTAACACAAGCGGGTTAGGATACCATTGACATATGACTCATTGACTCATGTTTCCCCAAAGATTTTGCAAAAACATTACAAAAATCATGAGGGGAAAATCTGTGAAAAGATTAAGATATTCAAAAGTGGTGACCCCCCCCCCCCCCCCCCCCGCCAAATATTGCGTTTGTGCCCTTGATCAATCGGACCACGCTACGACACCGATTATATGCTGTCTTAAGCCCGGCGCAGACAGAGTCGACTCGACCCGATCCGACTGGTTTCAATCAAGCTAGAGTTGGGCCCGGTCGGTCGGAGCAGATTTGTCGTGTCGAATCGGCCCCAACTGGCATCCGACTGTCTCTCGACTGGCAAAATGTCTGTCGCAAGGCACTGAAAACTGAGCCGATCGGAAGGACAACCAGTCGAGTCGGCTCTGTCTGCGCCGGGCATTATAGTCACTTTTCTTCTCTTATGCAGTGAGAGTGCCGATTTACTCTACCAAGGAGAGCGACGTTGGTATACACCTGTTTGATGATTTGCTACCTGTACCCGAGGAAAACTCTTTGGACCTGCAGATAAAGTTTAGGTTGAAGGCCAGTAATGCAACGGGCATTGGCTTCATGATCCTAACTCATGTGGATGCTGCCACTTCATACGCATTGGGTAACTATTTTTAATGTTCCTGTTTTTGTACTTAATTTTAACCTCCTTTGATTTCGTGATAACGGGCAGAAAGGGCAGAAACTAAATAAATGGAAATGATTCCGAGTAAAAGTCATCTTACACAATGCGACACAATGTCTCATTAGTATTTGAATCTCGTTACATGCATCTGCTCATCCAAGGACTTTCAGTCGTTTCAAGATTTCGTGTTGCCAAGATGGTAGTTAGGAAAACAATATGTAAAAATGAGAGGTAACCATTAATCCATGGTTGAGTGAGCACACATAACAGACAAAATAGTCATATTTCAAAATCCGCAAAAGTATTATCATCATTGCAAATTATTGAGAATTGGAAAATTAAAAAATGCACTGTTTTACAATTGCAATTTATGCATTTTACCACTTGTGCCATAAAAAAATCAAAATGAATGGAATATCAAACAGCATTGTTTCATAAACCATGAACAATGCATTCCGCCACATGTGCTGATTCACAACAATGTACAGGCACGCGCATACCTTGTTACTTTTGAATTGGGCCATTTTGTCTTTAATCTGTGCTCATTCAGCCATAAAGTGATGAATATCTCTGATTTTGCACATATCGAACATAACAACTGTGCCAATATTGTGGTAAGAAGACATCTTGAAACAATTATCGGTTATGAAATTATGGGCAATTGCTTAGGGGGTAAGTTACTTTTTGTGTTCGGTATTACAGAACGGAAATAACATAGATATACCAATTTACATGTAATACATAATAATTATGAACTACAGTCAAACCTGTCTTAGTGGCTACCTGTCTATAGCAGTCAACCTGCCTATAGTGGTCACCAAAATTATTCCCAGCATGCAGAGGAAAAACAGTGTAGTTGAACCTGTCTTTAGAGGTCACCTGTCTACAGTGGCCACTATACACAGGTTTGACTGTACATACAAATAACGCCCCCTCCCCCCCACCCACACACACACCCACACACACACACACACACACACACACACACACACACACACACACACACACACACACACACACACACACATGCACACACACACACACACACACACACACACACACACACACACACACACACACACACACACACACACACACACACACACACACACACACTCGCTCACACCTGCCCCGGAAATCTGCTCACATTCATTATGAAATAATTTGTACAAATACATAATTATCAATACTTTCAAAATAATACTACAAGCTCTCTCACACACACACCCAAACACACACACCCAAAATACACACACACACACACACACACGCACACGCACACGCACACACACACACACACACACACACACACACACACACACACACACACACGTTGCATGACAGCAAATCATGTTCAAATGAGTGACACATGATTTGCTGACCGGTCCTTTTCGATTGCATGTAATTTACCAAACATGTTATTCTCAAGTTGTTACTTGCAAGTTAGAGGCTTTTGAACTGATGTAAACATTTTCTGTCATTGTAATTGTGTTAATGTTGTGTTTAAAAAGTATCATTGAGTAAAATTCATGTAGTGCATGGAATAAGGTCAATCATTTTAATTGCAGGCCCACTTTAAAGGGCTCTAACAATGCCCGAAACTCTTGCGTTATAATGCTATTTATGATTGATGTGTTGATATTGATATATCTTCACACTTTCGCTCATTACTCCGCCATATAAAACACCTATTTAACATGGAATATCCACGCATCACTTATATTTTAGTGGACAAGTATGGGATAAGTCTTCGTCTTCTTATTATCTCCATAGCTATTGGTGCATATTCTGTACTGTGCGAGAGAAATCAAGAGAAGGAAAGACCACTCGAATACGGTTACTCGCCAGAAGCCAGACTGCATGACAACGACTTTCGTCACTTTAGGATCGACTATTCTTACGGTATCCTGAGCATGTATACCGGAACATCGACCACGCCTTTCTTGTCGCACCAGTTCACAGACCCGAAGCCCATCGCCAGGATCGGCTACGCCATATACAACAATCCCGCAGTACACGAGTGGACGAAGTGGAAATTCGTTAATTGGTGTAATATGTACTAAAAGGGCGTAGTTACAGGGGGAGAGCTAGGGGCAAGTGCCACCCTAAAAGGGTGCCATCAAGTCCCCCCCCCCCCCTTAAAGGGATAGTTGTGTTTTGGTAAAGAGAGTACAGTTTTGGTCAAACTGAATTTTAGTAACCAAAACCTGCACCATTACATTTCAAATTAATAGCTATAACTCCACCATGCTCGAAAGGGAAAAAAAAAATACAAACGACAAAGTAAAAAGCCTGTTATCATTCAGAAAGAACCGTTAAAACTCAACAGGGCGCTCTCTAAAAAGTCATTGTTTTCAACCATTTAAAATAATATATCGGGCATGTGATGTTTTGTTGAGATAGTGATTAGATAGAGAGATAATCAACAACTATGTAAAAACCTTTTTTTGTAAATTTCTGAAAAGAGTAAGCATAAACAAATAATGTTGACGGCTGGTTCAAAATTATGGAATATGCCCCACAATTATTACAAATGATTATGTTTATGGATATTTCAGCCGTTTCTGAACCGATTTTGATCAAATGAAATGTATTCTGTCATTAAAATTGCATGCTCTTTCACATTTGACACTCAGTTTTTCATTATCTCACAACAAATATTTTGTGAAGCGCCCTTTGTACTCAAACTCGACTATCCCTTTAACAAGAAATCGTTTTTGCTGAAATTTCGACACCAGGAATTGTCTCACAATTATGTGATTCTAAAAAGTAAATGATTTAAAGGAAATCATTGACATTTTTCGTTTTGGGCGTCACCTAACATTGTGTTGGATCTGCCTATATATATGTTTTCAACTGGTTGCTGGTTTTATGGTAATATTTATTCATATTTACGAAGGTTAGATTTCCATCGTAGATGTTGTGTATCGGTTGTGTTAATTTTATAGTGATTCACGGTAAAAATGTTATAATAATTTTCAAAGCATATTCTCTCCAAATAAAAATATACTGCGTGAATGTGTACCCTAAGATCTTCATCGCTCTACGTTAGAGTGAATAAGTTATCCCATAGTCCAGCATTTGAACTAACTGAACATATATTTATCAACTACGATCGCTTAATGGTGTATACCTATTCATTAAATGTAATTTTTGAGAATTATTGCATTTGAATGTTTTAATGTAGTTTCGATTGTCTGTCACGATATATCTTTTTACTCATTGGCTACGGGAATGTGCAAACAATAGCTAGGAACAGGTGAAAAAGGTGTGGCTTGACATTTTTGTTTTCATCAGGTAAAATTGGCTATTCCATGAATCTTACTAAATTCTGCCTTCGTGAGAACATTTTAATATTTTTAGGCAGTTAATTTTTCAATTTCTTTGGTGAGATTTCAACCCCCAAAAAATATTTTTTCATTTCGTTTCATTTTTCTTATAATCGGACTCATGTCCTTTTTAATTTTGTTGTCTTTGCTGATATATACTTTACAGAAGAAAAAAAACTGGACACTTGCTTAAGTTGAGATCCCAGAGTATATTCATATTATACATTTCTAGTCAGTTTCCCTATAATGTTTGAGATAAATTAAACAAAAAGGTGCATTACTTCAGAGATCCCTCACACATATCACTGATGTTGCCGTCACAACGGGAAACCCTATTTTGCTTTGCTCTTATAACAATTTTTAAAGGGTCTCATTTGTAATGAAAATGATTATGCCATTAACATTTTAATATAGATTATGCTCATCAGCACTAATGCCTGAGTGGATGTTCCATTTTTTGTATTTTTGAGAGTAGATCTTGCTGCAGTTATACCGTTACAAGTCATGTATATTTGATATCATCTTTAAGATGATAATTTTCTCATATATATACAGAATCGTATATAATATAAAATGTTTTGTCCAAGGCAGTATACCTCCTTTGCTGACTATATAATTATGATGACTCTAGTAATAGAGGGATCTAATGCAGTATTTGTCACAATTTATTTATAAATCTATACTTTTTCATTTGAATAAACGTCTTTTATTAGTCCATTTGTAAAATAATTGGGTTTTGGAAAACACAACAATGCGACGAATATAATACTTCATGCTAAACATGTTGACAAAGATTCTTAATATAATTTTACATAACAACAAGATGGACTTTCTTAAAAAAAATAAACCGAAACTAAAATCATTATACATGTGCTTCCAACTTTAACGGATATTAATTCATTAATTCATAATAGACAATGTATTCGCAATAACTGTACTACTTATTGAATTACCTTATTAAAATTGCATGTTTAAAATCAATTTTACTCGAAAAGTACCATGATATTTCTAAATGTGTATAAGGCGTAAGAAATTAACATTGTGTTCGCGTTTATGTGTGCATGTTTGTGTGATGTATTTGTGGTATTGTGTGCGTGTATGCTGACTATATTATGTGTGCTGTATATACGTGTATGTAATGGTGGTGTGTGTGTGTGTGTACGTGTTTGTGTGTGTGTATGTGTGTGTATGTGAGCGTATAGAATTAAATATGTGTGTGTTTCACGATAGCGTGTATGTGGGCGTGCACGTGTGTTTGTCCGTATATTAGGTGCATACGTTTTACTTGAGTAGATTTGTGTTTATGCAAGTGTGCGTGTGTGTTTGTGTGCTTGAGTGTGTGTGTGTGTGTGTGTAAGTGCGCGCGCGTGTGTGTGTGTGTGTGTGTGCGTGTGTGTTTTACAAAACGTCTGAACAGTTTCCAGTTGAGGGATGGGGATGAATGTAACACACCCCCAAAAAATCAGAACGAACAGCCCTGTAATTTGGATTCTACGAATGAATAACGAATGCGTCCCTCCATCAAACTATATATCGGTCAATAAAGGAGTTTAACTGATTTAGCATAATATTACAACAATATTGTACTTATTCTTGTAAAGGTATTGTGAAGCCGACATTTGTAAAGGTATGTCACTGGAAAAGATCTAAAAAATGAAGAATATATAAATACATGTAGTCAGTTTAAGCGAGGTTTGGTTATTTTGTTTAGTAACCGCTTACCCATTGTTATTTGTGTGCGGGTCACATAGGGGTCACGCATAGCGCTGTGGCACTCCGTGAGCGAACTTTCCCACCGGGTGAATACACGTTAAGTGCACAATTATTAAACGCTACCTGTCGTTTTATTATTTTGAGAGCTATAACTCCACGAAAAAGAGATTTTAAGCTCTAATTTTTACAGGCATGCCGTTAAATGACATTTTCTTTCATATAAGACAATAACCTCGCAACTTTTGAAATTTGGCTTGCAAAAGAGGGAATGTCCCTTTAAGACGTATCCAGCTAACCCTAGTTGGGGACTAGGAAAACGGTTTGTTTCGCAAATAACCGTATCATTTGAAATACACTTGGCGTGAAACTAAGCTAGCTGGGTTTTATGGATATGGGCCCTGGGGGTGTTTCACAAAGATTCTAAGTTGAACTTAACTCTAAGTTGGACTTAAAAAGTATGGCAAGCCATTTGTAGCCTTGGAATACAATATATTCAAAAGCAAAAATGGAAGTATTTTAGACTTTTCATAAAACATCAAACTTGAAATCTTCTTGATAATAGAAAAATATTAATGATACGAAACAACATTTTTTGATTTTTAAAAGTACTTTTACAATTTGTTGTCAACGAAACTAACGGCTTTCCATACTGTTTAAGTCCAACTTAGAGTTAAGTTCAACTTAGAATCTTTGTGAAACACCCCCTGCTCTCTAAATACCTGGCCATTTATTAATCTTTTGGTGCATACACTCGAAAGTTTCCAGATTGCGGTACGCTATGTCCTTCTTTTGTCACCTTTATCACCGTGTATCACCTTTACAGCAGGCCTACTATTTACTGTAGACATCACTCCTGTCTAATTATTATAAACCTCTTAGGATGAAAATAATTCACCTTGCCTTGTATAGTAAGGCATGACTTTCACACGATTTAGTGTTGGATGATGATGAGTGTGAAATGACCCAAATTCATTTTTTGTAGCGGTTGTGTAATTGGGGGCATGCAATGCACACATGGAGGGGGGGGGGGGGGGGGGGGTAATCAGAGCCCCCCTCCCTGTACTCACCATGCACGTGAGAACAATACAATCTTATTGAAATACATTGTCATTTTAGCAAAAACAGATAGGTATTAACACTTTGGCGTTAGATCTGGCTACCGCTTGCTCCATTCCTAAGGGGGCATCATCACATCCGCTAATTATAAATATCGGTGTCCCTCAAATGAAACCTAGCCGCGTGAATTGAGGACTATGTGTTGGACATTATTGTCAAAGAAAGAGGTGTAGGCTAGAGATCACCGATAGTGATTATAATTGGATGAGGTGATCCTCTTTCACATAAGTTGAACGGTATAGCCATATTTAACATAATAGTTAAAATATTAATCATATATAACCTCTTAAAAATCAAACATAGAAGCAACAGACCAGAAGAAAAAAAATTTGATTTATTAAACTGACCCAAACATTTTTTTCCCGGCCACATTTTTAGATGTAACACTAAACACCCATGATGTGCACAGCTGAATTTGTCAAAATTTAAACAGTAAGCAACATACCACTTATGGGACATTTTCGGGCATACAACTTAGTGTTCGAGGACAATAATTATTCTTTAATTTTAATTTTAAAAAGGTAGACAAATTAAAGACCTATACTTCATGTACTTCTCGAGTCGTTACATTACCGCACGTATGGTGTCTTCCCACACTAACAATGTCATGAGTATATGGATATCTGGGATAATATTATCTATATTGTTTTATTTCGATGGTTTTACATTTAAAAAAAGGGGGGGGGGGGGGGGGGGGGGGCTCTTCATACCCCAATTTCACGGGGATATGAATCGATCTGAAATGTGGCGCCTCAGCTGAGGCAGGGTGTGCTCAGCTACCGGGCTGGGCGCCTGCACCGCCCGGCTAGAGATTTCTCCGGGGACCGTTGTGTGATAAGCTGCATCTTCCATCTTTCTTTTCAGTTTTTTGTATTTTATACACGTCATTGAAAAGAATGATCATTATTTTGTAGTTGAATTTAAGACTTTAGAACTAGTCTCTATACCTCTATAGTTGATTGTTTTTTTGTTCGCTCTAATATTTGGATAGAAAACAGATTCGAAAGAGGGGGGTGGGTAAATTAGAGCTCTTAAAGGGATAGTTGAGTATTTGGTCAAACTTAACTTTAGTATAAACCAAAACCTGCTCCATTACGGTACAAACTAATAGTTATAACTCCACCATGCTCGAAAAGTATACACAATTACAAACGACAAAGTAAAACCCCTGTTATCGTTCAAAAATAGCCGTTACACCTACAACTCAAGAGTCAAATTAACTCTAGAGAACGCTAGCGCGAAGCGCTAGCGTTCTAGCTCCTCATAATACGGGACTGAAAATGAATATTGTTTGTGCACGCTAATTGTGCTTAAAATTATACATATGATACGGTACTTACCACCCATTCATTCTCCAATATGTGATCCAACTATCGGTTGGATTAAAATTATGGTTTTTCCCTCCATTCCGCTAAAAATCAGTGATTTATGCGCCTCCTCGACTTCTCTCCGTGTGTTAGCGCGACTCCGAATAGATTTTGAACGAAAGATGATCGCGATGGCCGCCGATGCGAACGGCGAACGGCGCTTGCGATACGTGTATACGGTTAGAAGGACCTAGGCGCTAGCGTTCTCTAAATCCCTCTAAATCTGATAGCCGGACGTCAATCACTTTTATATAATATTTTGAAAGCAAATTTCACACAATGAGAGCATTTGAATGGGAATTATTGTTATTTCCCATGTTTTTTTTAATGATCTTTCACATGGAATTGAAATCAACCAACTCAGTTACAATTAATTTTGGGGGGGGGGGGGCACTTCGGAAAATACCAATATTCAACGCTCCCTTTAATATTGTTCCCAAAGGGCCACAAAACATGCCAAAGAATAAAGTGAGTTTATTTGAAATTTAATGCATTTATATATTTATGTCACCTCTGTCAACAAGAAAAGCCATTACAAGTTTTGAAGGATTCTCCACGATCGGTATGTCGATAGGGGGGGGGGTGGGGGGGATATTCTCCATAATAATTATAAACATCACATAAGTTTTGTTAATGTATTTGCTCCATATCATCAAAACATGGCTTATGAACACGATGTACCAAACATCTTCATTTTCTGAGTGTGAGTGTTGCACAGCTTATCATGTTTTCATCACGTATTATACCATGTGAAAGAATATAGCATAACTAAGATGTTAATGTAAAGATTTTGTGTAAAAAACTGCTTTGAAATTGACTAAATGAGAATTTATAGGACCCCAAAGTAAAACGATCATTGACAAAGTCCAATTTAAAACCGCGTGTGGAACCGCGTATACACTACGTGCAACAAATTATGCTAGGTTCATCATGTTCATGGTATGTGGGCTTGTCGATATCTCCGGCCCTTTAAAAAAAATACTTATTCAACAATATTGATCAATAAGTTTGGCCAATATAGGATGTTTTCGATAACTTTCCCAATGCTGTTATTTGGCTTTACTGTCACTCCAGGTTTTCCATGGGTTCCGCGCCCTATATTACTCTTCAACTCTTTCGGTCGATACCAAATCAGGTTTATAAAGTTTGCTTGAGCACTCAGAGCAGGAAATAAATGCGGGGCACAATCCCCAAATGGGCCACCCCAGTGGTGTGGCGTGGTCCGTCTGATTGGGGGCGCTTAAAGTATTTGGGGGCACTCTTAAATTCGTTTATTGTTTATTTTATTTTTATAGAAATCCCTTTATGTAGCTGCGCCGCTACACACCAAAAGAAAACGGCATTCTTGTATATAATATTATGGCATAATTTTGTTTCAAAATAAAATAATAAGTTAATATCTTACCTAGATAACAAACTTAACTAAACTAGTGCCCGGTTTATAAAGCTTCTGACTAATCGAGCAATGAAACGGTTTTCGTGGGAACGCCCCACATTCAAGAGTCTTCATGGCTCAATGGTTGAGCACCGGTCTAGCATTCCGGAGGTCTCAGGTTCGATTCCCGGCGAAGCCTATTTTTCTTTGCTCATTTTCAATCATTTGAAATATTTTTCTAGCCAGTTTCCTTTATATGTTTAAATGGATCTAGTAACTTTGTTGACATGTACAAAAAGTGATGAAGGGTTGATGCAATGTATATTGTTGTTATCTTCATATGTCCACAGGGTATTATGCTGAACATTTCAAGTCAAATGGACATTGCATGGCCAAGTAATGAGTGAAAATACAAAGTGATATTCACTAACTCACTGCACTCACTTTGTACACAGAAGAAAAACTCGCCCGGAGTTTTTCTTATCTGAATACTTCGATCGTACATATCTTTGTAACGAAAGGGATATTTGAAAAATCGAAACCTGTCCCATGATTTTATTGTTAATATGAATACAACAAGGTATGAGGGAACCGAATAAAAATTTTATTTTGAGGATTTGGACAATGTACTAGTCCCTTTAAACTAGACTGGAGTAGACTTCAAATCAAGATTGAGCAAATTAAGACGACCGCCAGTGGGATCGATATTGGTTTACTTTGAAGTGATTGACCGGGCGGACATGCCATGCAGGTGCCGCGTTTGCAAACTGCGGAAAAACCGCAACGTTGTTTAACAACTTGAAAACGCGACAAGCATTGTGCCCGGCGACAATAATTATAAATACTCAAAGTGTTTATCACCACTGTATAGTTTAAAGTAAAAGCAGGACTTATGTTCTATTAAGTTTATTGTCGCGAGTCTTTTTCTTCGAAATCAACATTGTTGAGCTAATCATCAAGCGTGATTCAGAGACCGATAAAGGCGATAGTGCGATCGATCGATATTTGCCTTAGAACTGATTGACGGAATGTTCATGCAGGCGCCGCGTTTACATTCTTCGGAAGAAAACTCAAGACGACCGCAATTTGAAACATGGCACGCATTGTGCTCTGGCGACGGTAATTATGCTTGATCGTTCCGAGTCTGTTTTTTCGAAGTCGTAATCGAGATAAATCACGACTATCGATAGATATAGGGATCGATATTTCGTGTAGAAGTGATTGACAGAATGTTCATGCATGCGCCGCGCTTACCGTCTGCGGGAAAAACCGCAACGTTTTTTCCACTCAAGACGACCGCCACTCACTGGAAACGGGGCGACACTTATTTTTATTATGGTGACTATAATAATAATAATAATAATGCATTTATATAGCGCCTTTTCCCATGTCGAATGTTCAAAAGCGCTGTTCAAGTTCAAGTTATTGAAAGAGGTGAGTTTTCAATTGTTCTTTAAAACAAATTAATTGCTTCCCTGAAGGTTTCATCACAATATTATTGTATTCTTTTTTATAAATTAAGGTGAGGTTAACGTTGAGACTTCGGGTTAGCAGTTAGTTTTTAGCGTTTAGTTGGTGTTATGCATCTATGTGCAATTATTTTATGAAAATTATATAAAACACGATTGTCTCTAACAATAACAATAATATAATTTAATACGGTAGGTATGCACAACATGACCACTGTGGATTCGTTCCTTTTCCAGACTCATAATCAATCAAATACTGTCATGCATTCTATAAACTCCTATATAGGCCCATATTCATGAAAGCCCGCCAGCCTAGTTCACTGCTAAGTCTATTTTGGATGACGTGGCTAAGAATTATACACAATATATTTTAGTTGCTAACATAAGGTTAACTTAGATGTTACCTAAGTGCTTAGACAGTTGACCCCTAGTTGGGGACTAGGAAAACTGTTTGTTGCTCAATAAACTGCACATCTAAAATACACCTATCAAGGAACTCAGCTATCGGGGTTTCATAAATATGCGGCCGGTAATCTGATTAATTGTCAGCATCCCCCTTTATTTTAAGGATGCTTAGCTTAGGTTGTTTATCGCGATTAAAAAATTGTTAGAATGACATGGCTGACATGCCCTTATGCCAAACACCTGACGTGTCTGGCATGGCTGTTGTATCGAATGGACGTCATCTAGACTTGCAGTGGCGTAGTGTGGTCTGATATGTTGTTGGGGCGGAGTTCGCGCCTCATGAGACCCGCCTTTTGTATTTGTAAATAATATTTCCAACTTTTGGGGAGGCACGCCTTATGTATCTTTCTAAAGATCCCCCTTATTTTTGTTGTTTGATTTGGTCGAATGTATGTGAGGGGGTATGTGCCACCCCCCCCCCCCCCCCGTCCTACCCTAATGCGAACTTGTGATTGACATACCCAGAGACACCCTTGGCAAGCGATGCACAAACATGAATTAACAGTGACAAAATTAGTGATGTCGCGAGGTTTTTATAATAAAACAGAGAGCAGGCCCATCCAAAATAGTATACTTTCCTTTTGTAATTTCTCGACGTCGTAGGGGCCGTCAGGGGTGGGGCTCACCACAGTGAGTTACTCCCCTCCCCCATCGATGCTACCCCCATAACAATGGATATACTTTTCTTGAAGAATTAGAAACTTAAGATTGTGCCACTCGTAAACAGCCACCAATATCCACGCGCAAAAATGTTATCAGATCTACGTTAGATATTAAGGCAACAAGTTTACGTAATTGTCGCCGTGCCTGGCCGTTGTTGACTTGTCGCATGATGGGGCGAGATATTCTTACAAGGGCCCAAAATGACGATACCTGAGAGGCGAGCAATAGTTACGTTGTTTATAGAATTAATTACACACAGGAATTCCTACACATGGCCCCAATAATACCTGAAAGATGAGGGCAAATTCTTAATCTTCTTTCTATGTTTAGGTACGATAATCTACAGAAATTAAACACACACATACCAGCGTGTGAGAAAAATAACAAAAAGTTAGGAGCTATATTATAGTTGAAAGATTGTAGAGGGAGAATGTGAGGCAAAAGTAGAATTAAAGTGGGGGCGCGTCCGTTGGGCTTTATAGAAAGTGGCGATGCGTATAATAGATCGTGACATGTTGGCGGGAGGAGGGTTATATAGAGATGTCACTGGGGACAAAAAAATAACCTAATATGAAGAGCTTAGTTCCAAAAGGCACTAAATCTTATTTCCATAAAAATTAATTTAACGATACCAGTACATTATTTAGCTACGTATAGAATTCTAGACATTTAAATTTAAGGCCAAATTACATAATTGAAGTAAAAAATATGGAACGTTCCATGTTCATATTCCCATGGCATGTGGATACAAAGTTGTACAAACAAAACTGCTTTTTCCTTCAACGTTGAACAAGTGGATTAAACGCCTTTTGGAATTAAGCTCTTCACATAATAGAAAAATACTATAATAACCCCTTAAATCACAGGAATACCTTACATGAATGACAAGTCACATTACATATCCGTAGCTAGGTAGTGATTGGGTTGATGTGTTGAAAGCCATCTGCAGGGCTGGCGCCACCACCAAGGGGCCGGCATACAACAAAAAACAAAATGTAATTGCCCGTGTCCAATTTCATGAAATATAAATAGTTTTGTCCATTTGAATGTAAACAGGACCTCGTGTGATGAGGTTTGGAATAGTATAATTAATGGTAAAAGGGGGAAAGAAAATTAACTGTATATACAAAGCACCCCCCAAATCGATGATATTACATGTAAAGGAGGTTCACTGGTTCGGATTTATAAAATCAGGCGCGCGGTGCCATCTTGCGAACGCCTTGCGCATGCACGGTGCGAAATACACACTGCTTAGTGTTTAGCGCAGTGTACACAAACTATAGCCTATAGTTACGAATGTTCGAACCGCTCTCATACATTTACATGATATCCCTTTAAGAGACTGTAAACATTGGTAGTATAAAATAACTATACATTCATTGTACGAAGATATATAGATTATCTTCTTTTTTCGAATGAAAATTGCTCCGCGTCTCTCGTTTCAGATCCATGCAGGGGACAAATACAATGACGTAATTTGTCAATTGTTTTCTACAAAGGGGAAACTAAGTAAGAATATCCAGGGGGAGAAAGGCAAGAATCTTGCACTCACGAATACTTTCTTTCCTTGAGAGAGAGCAGTTGATTCGAAAACCTCTTTGAAATGTCAGAATTGAGGACATAATATGTAAGACGGTATGAGTGTGGCAACTGTGCATGATTAGGAGATTTTAGATATAGGTTTAAAGGTGGTATAATCATGATCATATCATGAAGGTACGGGCACGCATTTTGACGCGGGGGTGAGGTAATTTGTCAAAAATCCTTCCGGTTTTCACCTGTCATCAACACAAATCTTCACCATGTATAACTTTTGCCTCCAAACCGAAAGCTAATTATAATTATTTTCTTTAAAAAAGACAATCGTGCACCACTAAAATTAGATTTTACCTATTGTAAGAGATGCGTTTTATTAGACGAAAATGAAATTAATCAGGCCCTTAATGGGATGGAGTTGCTCAAACACATTCAGCTGGCTTTCATCTGAATTATATTTTTCGTTTCAAAACTCTACCGGGATTTGGGGCGGAGCCCCTCACCCCGCTTCACCTCTCCCCAAACAGTGCTCCTATGGATCGTGTATAGTATTCTATACTCCTACTCCTAATCCATACCGATGCGGATAAGTACCGGGCGGACGTGACGAACATGATCTATCATCACACTTAAACTATGACATGGGTATTAAAGAGAGAAGTAATAGATCTCATTACGTCAGAGTAAGATGATGCCGAATTTTTTTCTCTCTAAATTTCCCAATTTTTCATTTTCGAGGAACGCGATATGCAACTAAAAAGGGGGTGAGCATTACCCCCCACGAGAGCCACGTCTTAAAGGGACTTAGTAACCATTGTCCAAATCCTCAAAATCCAATTGGAATTCTAGTGTTCAGAGGTTAAATTATCCACAGGACGACGAAAACCGTGTACTAAGTGAGTGCAATGAGTTAGTGAATATCACTTTGCATTTTTGCTCATTACTCGCCATTATGATGTCCATTTCAACTTGAATTTTTCACTCAACACCCAGTGGACATATCAGATAACAACAATATACATTATATCAACCACTCATCACTTTTTGCACATGTCAAACAAAGTTACTAGATCCCTCTAAGGTAAAGCCATGAACATTATTGTGTCCGGTTTACCTTACATTTTGCAGGAACACGAAGCAGAGAGGACGATAAAAAATGATAAACGGAAGGAAATATGTTAAGGGAAAGTGAGCAGTGTGACACTCGAGAAAGAAAGAGAGAGGCATAGAAAACAAGGTTAGGAAAAGAAACATAGAAAATAAAGAGGTGGTACTATAATAAATTTTAAAAAAATAAAAAGAAAGAGAGAGAGAAAGGGGAGGGAGGGGGGGGGGGAGGACCGATGTCTTGATCTAGAATATTGGATTTAACTCGTAAACAGAGCAAAGTATGTCGCATCAGTAAGCTTGACCAATACTCTAGAACTGATTTGACTAGTACTTTAATGAGCCCTATAACGGGTAATATAACTTGTTATACTTATAACAGTTACATTTTATTTTCCGAGTTAATGGGGTCAACCCGTTATAGTAGCTATAAAGAGTTTCTTCACATCGATTTTATACATACGATATCATTATGATTATATAGCGAATGATCACAAGTCTTTGTATTTACTAGCAATACGATTCTTCAACAATATCATCCTCCAACATTGTTCAACAAAAGAATGTATAGGATTCAAAGTCACAGCTATAAATACAATGATGCTGACTACTGTATACAGTTTCAACACATCTGTCATGTCTGTACACTTCAAGTTTATGAACGGTTGGGAGTAAAATTGAACTCTCCTCTTCATATTTCAATGTGCCTTTTCTTGGAATAATTATGAGTAACCCCATGCAGCAATAACTAATAATGTTGCAAGTGTGTTGACAAGAGGGGGAGGGGGGTGGAGGGGGGGGGGGGGGGGGGTGGGGGGGGGGGGGTGGGGACATGGGATGCATGCGTCCCTGTCCCAGTAATTTGACAAATACAATGACAAAAGTAAGATTCATGAATACACAAAAAGCAAATAAATGTAAGTAAATATATAGATTGTACCCCCAAGTTTATGGTTATGGTAGCAGGTAGTATGTACAAAACAACATCGTTTCGTATACCAGTACGGTATACGGCGTATATAATCGCAATCTATTCCCCACTTATGTAATGGTACCTATATACCTGGATAGGCCTATACAAATTTAAAAATAAGACCGTAACATTTGGACAAGTATCCCGATTTCCAGGTAACAAATGTGATGGCTTCGCGGTTTTATGATTTTTATGACGCTATTTATTACCCACCCACTTTGAGACTTAGCATTAAGAGTTCGCACAATTACAGCTTCAATCTATATACAGTACAATATGAGAATGGCGTTTGTTTTTTTCTTCTCCAAAATAACGTCCTTTCCTACG
>JBAMJV010008277.1:0-50208 GCA_037951105.1 Echinarachnius parma
AACTTCCTTTTGTGTACTTTATATACAATCCCCTTCTGGGTTTCTTTAAGTCGCATGAACAATATACTTTATTTTCCCTTCCAAACACTTTTGTATGATGTTATAATTACTCAAGTAAACATTCCACGATTTAATTGTAAACTCTTTATTAAATGCCTAACAATTAGACACCTTGCATGGGTAACCCTGGATGTTGTAGTATATAATTCGCTTTCAAACATATTCTCTTTTTTCTTCCCTCTCAGGAAACTTGCTCTTTTTAATGCTTTCCATCCACATCCAGTGGATTACAGACAATCTATTATACTGTATAGCTTTATACATTTTATTATCGTATGCGATGCCTTTTGTAATAGCTTTTTTAGTCTCTCTTTAGGATAACCTGGATGGTACCTTAATTGATACTTTGCACATGAGATTACACTTACAGAGGTCATAAAAATCACACTATTAGCCCTATTTAGACAACGCTGTACTTTCTTTAGTTGCATTCCGTTTTGCTGTAGTCGTCATTGTATAGTCTCTTTTTTAAAGAAACTTACATTTCCAAAATGCCCCACACTCGTTCAATCACTGTCAATGGGCTTAATCGGTTTTGTTTTGGCTCCATGTAATTTGGTTTTAAATGACAACTATGTGTTCTTTTAAATGCTACAATTTGAATTTAGCCCTTTAGTAGAACCTAGCACTTAAAAACCCTCCATTTGGATACTCGAAATTGTACTCTGTTTGATATTAGGAACAATTGATCTAGTTTTTATAATAATAGGCATGTTAGGACTCCCAAAATAACTTTCAAGCTGTACACCCCAGTGCTTTCTATAGTCCTAATTAACTTGGTTCACTGAGTTGGACCAAATGTGTTAGGCAAATCCCTCTATCTATATATTTTTTTGTGTGTGTGTTGTATTCATATAATACCTTTTGTAAGTTTCTTAAGTACTTCCAATTCTATGTAATTCCAGTGTAAATCAATTGTACTTGCCTTTTTGCATCCACGTATACATGTTATGCATTTAGAGAAGGCTCGACTTTATTTTTGCTTTTATTTTTTTGTACTCTATTTAACCCGTCATAGAAAGCATTTTCAGTCGCTGAATTCAATGCAACCAGTTAATTGTGTTGCTCCCAGTTTATGTATAAACACTTTATACCTTCCTAAACACCTTTCTTGTTGCGACCTAAAAAACATTCCTTTCCCTTTCTTCGTTTGTTTTCTTCTTTTTTTCTTCCTCTATTCTTCCCAAGCGCTCTATCTTGTTTATTTTCAAACTTCACTGTCGTTCATAGGTACTATGTTCTCGGTGGTGGCCGAGATCTGTTCAGGTGCACCCAAACTGGTCATGATGGGTACTATTATTTGTTATGCTTGTATTTTTGTTTTGCTTCTGCACATTATCACCCGCACGTTATCACACGCACCGACCACGTACGTAGTAAACGCATTAGTGTTAATATATTGTCTTATTAAATGGAGACATCTTTCCCTGATAGCAGACTGACGTCTTTATGACGTCTTAATTTGGTCGTAAACTGGTAAACACGTCATATGTCGTACAAACGATCAGAATACGACGTCATTATGACGTATTTTAAAGACCATTTTTGACATGATGACTTATGTCGTATAAAAGACGTAAGAATGACGTCATTATAACATCTTTAAACGACCATTTTTCCACTGTTTATTTTTGTCGTATGCAAGACGTAAAAACGATGTCATTATAACGTCGTTTAAAGACCATTTTTCAGAATGTATTATTGTCGTATAGAAGACATGAAAACGACGTCTTTATGATGTCGTTTGAAGACCATTTTTGACATACAGGTTTATGTCGTATGACAACAATATAAAGACGTAATTTTTACGTCTTTTCAAGACTAGTTTTTGTTCATAACTTTTAGTCGTATGGAAGACCTTTTAACTACGTCATTTAGACGTCTTTCAAAGACCAGTTTTTCCAATTGTTTTGTATCGTATGAAAGACGTTATAACGACGTCTTTATTACGTCTTTCAAAGACCTTTTTTTCACTTCTTATTTTGTCATAAAAACGTCTTAAAATTTACGTCTTTATGATGTCTTTTAAAGACTATTTTTGCCATTATGGTTTGTGTCGTACGACGACGTTAATACGACGTCATTATGTTGTGTTATCAAGACTAGTTTTTGCCATCATTTAATGTCGAATGGACGACCTTTTTTTAACGTCATTGTGACGTCTTTCAAAGACCATTTTTTCCAATGGTTTTTCGCCATATTAAGGATGTAAAAACAACGTCATTATCACGTCATTAAAAGATCACTTTTAAGTATTTATTTTGTAGTATAAAAGACGTTATAATGACGTCTTTAAGATGTCTTTGAAAGGACCATTTTTGCCATTAAGGTTTGTGTCGTACGGACAACGTTTTTAAGACGTCATGTTTACGTCTTTTTAAGACTATTTTTGGCCATCATTTTTTGTCGTATGGACGCCCTTTTTACGACGTTATTGTGACGTCTTTCAAAGACCAGTTTTCCAATTGATTTTGGCGTATGGAAGGACGTAAAAATGACGTTAATATTACGTCATTTAAAGATCATATTTTTCAGTATTTATTTTTGTCGTATGGAAGACAAAATAACGACGTATTTATGATGTCTTTGAAAGACCATTTTTGCCATTAAGGTTTGTGTCCTACGCACGACAATATTAAGACGTCATTATGACGTCTTTACAAGACTAGTTTTTGCCATCATTTTTTGTCGTATGAACGACCTCATTACGACGTCATTGTGACGTCTTTTAAAAACCATTTTTTCCAATTATTTTTTGTCGTATAGACGACGTTATTACAACGTGATTATGACGTCTTTCAAAGACATTTAAACAATTATTTTTGGCGTATGGACGACCTTTTTACGACGTTATTGTGACGTCTTTCAAAGACCAGTTTTCCAATTGATTTTGGCGTATGGAAGGACGTAAAAATGACGTTAATATTACGTCATTTAAAGATCATATTTTTCAGTATTTATTTTTGTCGTATGGAAGACAAAATAACGACGTATTTATGATGTCTTTGAAAGACCATTTTTGCCATTAAGGTTTGTGTCCTACGCACGACAATATTAAGACGTCATTATGACGTCTTTACAAGACTAGTTTTTGCCATCATTTTTTGTCGTATGAACGACCTCATTACGACGTCATTGTGACGTCTTTTAAAAACTATTTTTTCCAATTATTTTTTGTCGTATAGACGACGTTATTACAACGTCATTGTGACGTCTTTCAAAGACCATTTTTTCCAATGGTTTTTCGCCATATTAAGGATGTAAAAACAACGTCATTATCACGTCATTAAAAGATCACTTTTAAGTATTTATTTTGTAGTATAAAAGACGTTATAATGACGTCTTTAAGATGTCTTTGAAAGGACCATTTTTGCCATTAAGGTTTGTGTCGTACGGACAACGTTTTTAAGACGTCATGTTTACGTCTTTTTAAGACTATTTTTGGCCATCATTTTTTGTCGTATGGACGCCCTTTTTACGACGTTATTGTGACGTCTTTCAAAGACCAGTTTTCCAATTGATTTTGGCGTATGGAAGGACGTAAAAATGACGTTAATATTACGTCATTTAAAGATCATATTTTTCAGTATTTATTTTTGTCGTATGGAAGACAAAATAACGACGTATTTATGATGTCTTTGAAAGACCATTTTTGCCATTAAGGTTTGTGTCCTACGCACGACAATATTAAGACGTCATTATGACGTCTTTACAAGACTAGTTTTTGCCATCATTTTTTGTCGTATGAACGACCTCATTACGACGTCATTGTGACGTCTTTTAAAAACCATTTTTTCCAATTATTTTTTGTCGTATAGACGACGTTATTACAACGTGATTATGACGTCTTTCAAAGACATTTAAACAATTATTTTTGGCGTATGGACGACCTTTTTACGACGTTATTGTGACGTCTTTCAAAGACCAGTTTTCCAATTGATTTTGGCGTATGGAAGGACGTAAAAATGACGTTAATATTACGTCATTTAAAGATCATATTTTTCAGTATTTATTTTTGTCGTATGGAAGACAAAATAACGACGTATTTATGATGTCTTTGAAAGACCATTTTTGCCATTAAGGTTTGTGTCCTACGCACGACAATATTAAGACGTCATTATGACGTCTTTACAAGACTAGTTTTTGCCATCATTTTTTGTCGTATGAACGACCTCATTACGACGTCATTGTGACGTCTTTTAAAAACTATTTTTTCCAATTATTTTTTGTCGTATAGACGACGTTATTACAACGTGATTATGACGTCTTTCAAAGACATTTAAACAATTATTTTTGGCGTATGGACGACCTTTTTATGACGTCAATAAGACGTCTTTATGTCGTCTAAATGGCGTATTTTATGGTACAAATTGACGTCTTCAAGACGTCTTCAAGACGCCTTTTTGGAAAAAGATACGTCATTATCACGTCAAAATATGACGTCTATATGACGGTAAACGCGGGTGCAAAATCTTCACTTTTTGACGTGAATTTACGACGTCTTAAAGACGACGTACACAAGGTGGAAATGACGTCAAATCCAGACGTAAAAATTGCGTCTTCTATTGACCAATAAGACGTCTTTATGTCGTCTAAATGGCGTAATTTATGGTACAAATTGACGTCTTCAAGACGTCGTAAAGACGCCTTTTCGGAAAAAGATACGTCATTATCACGTCAAAATATGACGTCTATATCACGGTAAACGCGGGTGCAAAATCTTCACTTTTTGACGTGAATTTACGACGTCTTAAAGACGACGTACACAAGGTGGAAATGACGTCAAATCCAGACGTAAAAAGCACGTCTTATATTGACCAATAAGACGTCTTTATGTCGTCTAAATGGCGTAATTTATGGTACAAATTGACGTCTTCAAGACGTCGTAAAGACGCCTTTTCGGAAAAAAATATGTCATTATCACGTCAAAATCACGGTAAACGCGGGTGCAAAATCTTCACTTTTTGACGTGAATTTACGACGTCTTAAAGACGACGTACACAAGGTGGAAATGACGTCAAATCCAGACGTAAAAATCACGTCTTATATTGACCAATAAGACATCTTTATGTCGTCTAAATGGCGTAATTTATGGTACAAATTGACGTCTTCAAGACGTCGTAAAGACGCCTTTTCGGAAAAAATACGTCATTTTCACGTCAAAATATGACGTCTATATGACGGTAAACGCGGGTGCAAAATCTTCAATTTTTGACGTGAATTTAAGACGTCTTTAAGACGACGTGCACGACGAAACACGACGTAAATTTGACGTCATTTTTACCAGTGTTTGCTATCAGGGATTCATTATTGGCTGTAGGCCATGTTGTTGGATCATACATAAGCCATATATGGTTTATGTTGGAACTGTGTATGACACTAAATACAATATTTATGTGGGAGTGGTGCATATTTATTAGTGCGTCAATTATTTGCTTTCTTCGTGAAAAATATATCAAATCATAACACGCTTTCCCAGATGCAGTTAATCTTAAGCCCGAATTTCCTATCTAGGTATGCACCAGATTGCACAATTTCAAATTCATAAATGCAAAATCTTTCTTCCCGTGGGAGGGGGATACCCCCTCCCAAACCCTCCCCCTCCCTCCCTGCCCCAGCCCTCAGGCGCTTCGCTCCATCGGGACTCATTATTGGCAGTGTGTTGTTGGATCATACATAATGTTGCATAATTATGGTTTATGTTGTGTTGTGTGTGTGTGTGTGTTTTGGGGTACATATTTATTAGTGTGTCAATTATTTGTTTTCTACGTGAAAAATAATTAAAAACTTTCTGGTCGATCAAATCATATCACGCTTTCCCCAAATACAGCCGAATTTCCTATCTAGGTATGCATCAGATTGCACAATTTCAAGTCCAAATGTGCAAAAACTCCCTACCGTGGGAGGGGGGACACCCCCCTCCCACACCCTCCCCCCGCTCAGTCGCTTCGCTCCCTCGCAATGTCCACTCTCACCTCTGGCTCAAACTTGGCAACCCAGAGTGTGGTTGGGCATGAGCCCCTATACACAAAAATTGTGAGCCCCCTTGGGGTTTTGCCCCCCCCCCCCCAATCCAAAACTGCTTCCGGCGCGCCTGCCTCTGACCTAATAAAACAAATATGCAATTTAGCTGATTATCTGTATAATGCTAATACAACAAATTGTCAATGTTGCCAAGGTAACATTGCTAAATTATCTAAAGAAACCTTTAAGCACATGAGAAAAAACAAACAAATATTGGACTGTCTACAACCTATTATCGCCTACAGGAATAATTCATCATCGATTATAAACGATAGTATCAAAGTGGAAATAACCCAATGATGCCAGGGTGGTAATATTGCTAGATTTCCTAAAGAATCCCTTTAGAACATGAGTAAAAACAAACAAACAAATATTGGACTTATGAACGTCTACAACATAATAGGATCGCCTACAAGAATAATTCATGATCGATTATAAACGATCGTATCAAAGTGGAAATAACCCAATGATCCCAAAGTGGTAATATTGCTAAATTTTCTAAAGAAACCTTTTAGAACATGAATAACAAAAGAAAATACAGTAGGACTTATGATTAACTTCTTCAGGTCTAATGGATACAGGATTCATTCATGATCGATTATAAACAATCGCATATTAGAGTGCAAAGTAAAATTCCAATTTTTATAACTATTTACATTGAAAACATTGTTATTATGATCTTGTTTTTGCAGATATTAAAACTAATATAAATACCAACCTGTTTTTAATATTTTCAACATGATTTGCAAATTAATTATTTAGGCATCAACTCTTTGAAATACTAAACAGTCAATACTAACCATTTAAATCTCACATACTAAGAGCGGGATATATATACGGAACCTATACGACAACTGATCAGTAAGGTGTTAGACGTAGGTTATAGGATAGGTTTAGGATTTAGGAATAGGATAGGATTATGTGTTACATGTTATAAAAGTATTGACTGTGGAATATACTACAAGACATAACCATCTCAATTTTTAAATTATTAATAATGTAAAAATCGCTTCAAAATATGACGTCAATACGACGTCTTTTCGTCATAAAAAGACGTCGTTAGCACGTCAGAATATGACGTCTATATGTCGTGAAACGCGGGTGCAAAATCTTCACTTTTTAACGTGAATTTATGACGTCTTTAAGACGACGTACACGACGTGAAAATCACGTCAAATCAATACGTAAAAATCACGTCTTATATTGACCAATAAGACGTCTTTATGTCGTCTTAATAACGTAATTAATGGTACAAATTGACGACTTAAAGACGTCATAAAGACGCCTTTTCGGATAAAAATACGTCATTATCACGTCAAAATATGACGTCTATATCACGGTAAACGCGGGTGCAAAAACTTCACTTTTTGACGTGAATTTACGACGTCTTAAAGACGACGTACACAAGGTGAAAATCACGTCAAATCCAGACGTAAAAATCACGTCTTATTTTGACCAATACGACGTCTTTATGTCGTCTTAAACGTAATTAATGGTACAAATTGACGACTTAAAGACGTCATAAAGACGCCTTTTCGGAAAAAAATATGTCAATATCACGTCAAAATATGACGTCGATATCACGGTAAACGCGGGTGCAAAATCTTCACTTTTTGACGTTAATTTAAGACGTCGTTAAGACGACGTACACGACGTAAAATGACGTAAATTTGACGTAATTTTTACCAGTGTCTGCTATCAGGGTTATTAAATCTTCCGCACCCAATCACTCATGATGTGAGTATAAATAGTCGCACTGAGGACTGTAAATATAATACACCAGATGAATTTAATTCTACCTTCTATAATAAAGTTGACAATTTTTCGTTATTGCATATTAATGCCAGAAGTCTAAATAGAAACTTTGATTATTTTGAAAATTTATTACAGTCTTTAAATAATTTTGAATTTTCTGTTATTGGAATAAGCGAAACCTGGTTACATTCCAGCTTACCTCAATTGTTTAATATACCCAATTATAGACTAATCCGAGCAGATCGCACAGAGAGGAGAGGCGGTGGAGTTGCTTTTTATGTTCATGAAAAGCTAACATTTAGAATTCGTGATGATATTAAATTGGAACAAGCCGAGGCATTGTTTATTGAAGTTGAAAATCCTGAATTTAAAAATGTGATAATAGGTTTAATTTATAGACCTCCAAACACAAATTTTGATATGTTTTATAATACCTTTGAAGCTTGTTTAAATAATTTAATAAATGAAAATAAATATGTATATTTTCTTGGTGACTTTAATATTAATTTCCTTCCCTCAGCTCGTAATAATAATTCCGATAGGTTCAAACAATTAATATATTCATATGGTTTTGATTCATTGATTAATAAACCTACTCGAATTAATACTCATTCATCAACTCAGATTGATAATATATTTTGTAATATACATAATAAAAAGGTTTCAGCCGGTTTATTATGCTCTGAGGTATCAGATCATATACCCATATTTTGTACATGTGAATTTAAAAATATTTGTTATAAAACACATGATATTCATATGCAACGGAAAGAAACGGAACATAATATTCAATTATTTATACAGGATCTAGAAATAGAAGACTGGGCTAATGTTTATGAAAGTGATAATGTTAATAAAGCTTATGAAAATTTGCATGATAAATTGCAATATTTATATGATAAAAATATCCCTTTAGTAAGAATAAAATATAAGAATAATAAACCCCAAAATCCTTGGATTACTAAAGGCATTCTTAAATCAATTAAGACTCGTAATCGTTTGTATAAAATATTTGTACGAAATCCTATTGATGCAAATTCAATAAAATATAAAACATATCGCAATAAATTAACAAAAATAATTCGCATATCTCGTAAATTATACTTTTCTAGAAGACTGGAGTCACTTAGCTCCAACACAAATGCCACTTGGAAGGTGCTAAAGGAAGTTATGGGAATAAAAACAGATCCCCTTCCGAAAGAGGACCTAATTTTAAAAGGTGATAAAATTGCAGATTCCGATGATATTCCTAAAGCCTTTAACTCATTCTTTACTAATGTCGGGCCCCAGCTTGCTAGTAAAATTGATAATACGACTATTCCCTTTAATAATTTTCTTCCTGAGCGTAATCCACAATCTCTATTTTTAAAACCTACCAATGCTAATGAAATTATTAATATAACTAAATCACTTAAAGCTTCTAAATCTCAAGGATACGATAACATTAATACGTCTCTCTTAAAAAAGATTATTTACTTTATTGCTGATCCTTTAAGTCATATTTTTAATCAATCTTTATTACAAGGTATTTACCCAAACCTCTTTAAAATATCAAAGGTTACCCCCATTTTTAAAAAAGATGATCCCCATGAAATTAGTAATTATCGACCTATATCTATTCTATCTAGTATATCTAAAGTCTTAGAAAAAATAGTTTATAATAGATTATATCATTTTTTGAATATGCATAATATCTTAAACCCTAATCAATATGGTTTTAGAAAAAACCACTCCACTGACTTAGCTTTAGTTAAAATTTATGATAAAATTACTAATGCTATGGCCAATAAAGAACATGTAATTGGTGTTTTTTTAGATCTTAGTAAAGCATTCGATACGCTTGATCATAAATTATTACTCTCTAAACTTTGTCATTATGGTATTAGGGGAAATGCATTATTATGGTTTAGAAATTATTTGGCTGATAGAAAACAATATGTTTCATTCAATGGTCAAGATTCTGATATTTTATCAGTCAAATGCGGAGTCCCTCAAGGCTCTATTTTAGGACCACTTTTATTTTTGTTATATATTAATGATATCACCAACACATCCCCTTACTTGTCATTTGTTTTATTCGCAGATGATACTAACATATTTTACTCGAATAAGAATTTGAATTTATTAGTTACTAAACTAAATGAAGAGTTAGTGAAAGTCACTGAATGGTTCAAATGTAATAAGCTCTCTCTTAATATTAAAAAGACACATTTTATGTATTTTAAACACGCTAACTCGCACATGGTTAACCCCCCAATTAATATTAATATTGATAATAAACCCATTGAACAAAAAGCAACATCAACTTTTTTAGGGTGATAATCGATGAACATTTAACATGGAACGCTCATTTACATCATGTAGCAACACATATGTCCAAAGGTTTAGGTATAATTAATAAATTAAAGTACATTTTACCCCAATCTACTCTATTTTTATTATATAATACTTTGATACTCCCATACATTACTTACTGTAACATTGTTTGGGCCAATTGTGGTGTAACCAAATTGCATCCTATCTTATTATTACAAAAAAGAGCTATCCGACTATGTTCAGGATCTGACTTCTTAGCTCACACGAATCCTGTATTTTGTAGGTTTAAAATATTGAAAGTTAATGACTTAAATACCTTCCAAGTGGCAATCTTTATGTTTAAATATATTAATAAACAACTTCCCTCCTCTTTCAATGATTTGTTTATTTTAAATAATGTACTCCACCATTACCCAACTCGTATTGCTGGAAATGTTCATTTATTAAACCCCAGACTATTATTATTTTATAAATCGATCAGGCATCATGGTCCCGATATTTGGAACAATTTACCCCCAAATGTTAAAATATGTTCCTCTCTGCATTCTTTTAAGTTGACACTGAAGTATAATATGATAAAATCCTACGCTGATATTTAAATTGAAAAAAGTTACTCACAGTACTTTATGTAAAATAAAAATAAAAAAAACACAAACCAAAATTATTAGTTGCAGACTGCACCTGCACATGCACCGCACCTACATGACTCCAGTTTCTCATACATTTAATAGTGATTAAAGAGAGGTTATGTTGACAATTCGTTCGCGAGGCCACCATCGATATCAAGCTCTATTCGCTCATGATGGTGGTCTCCTGCGTTTTTCCCCATCTTCTTACCTCATTTTTTTTTTAAACATAAATATAAGTATATTTCTATTTCTTGTTTATTGTATCAAATCAATGATTGTAATAATGCACAATTTTATCATTTGTAACTATCGCTGCTTGTTGATTGAATTGATGCAGTTTTGTACATGCTTTACTTTTGTAATTTTTGCTTATTCATATTTGTATAATTTGTATTTGAAACGCAGAAATAAAACAAATAAAAACAAAACAAACAAACACGGAGATTCATAAAATCACTCCAACGTAATAAAAGATACAGTGTGTCAGATCTCCTTGCCCTTCGTGATTCTTGTTCGAAGAGTCCGATTCCCCTACAAACATGGAGAACCGTCAAGGATTTGCAAATTAATTCAAAACTACCAACACACCGAGGACGCACTTCTCGTGATTATATGCAACGCTTCCACTTACAATATTCAAATTACGCAAAATTTCTTAAAGATGCTCGCGCTACACCATTAATCACTACACATAGGCAAGTTCTAAGTGATCAATTGGTCAATAATGCATCAAGTAAGTTGCCTTTTGAAAAAGCGAGGTTCGCATTTTGGAATGCTCGTTCTATACAAAATAAAACCATATCTGTCATTGATTTGGTACTTGGAAATAAGTTGGATATTTTGGCAATCTGTGAATCATGGCTTCACGGTGATGAACGTGATAATCACACCATTGCTGACCTGAAGCAGGCTCTCCCAGATTTTGTACTGCATCAGGTATCCAGACAAACCAAGGGTGGGGGAGTCTGCATCCTGCTCCGTAAGTCATTTGTTGTTAAGATATATGCATTAGAGAAATATTTATCTTATTAGGTTTGTAATTGTGTACAGACCCCCTTGTTCTAAAAGAAATATCTCCCCCACTTCTGTTTCTTCGATGAGTTCGCTTCACTAGTTGAATCTATTAGTGTATCATCAACTAACTTTATTATCGCAGGAGACTTCAATCTCCATGTTGATAATCTCGAGAATAGTGATGGAAAAAAGATGCTCGACCTTATTAATTTATTTGATTTATTTGATTTGCATATGTAAATGCGTCCACACACACTCATGGTCATACACTCGATTTATTAATGACCCGAAGATCATCAGTCGAGGTCATTTCAGATGTCTCAATAATTCAGGGGTTGCCATCTGACCATCATGCTATCCAGTGCATGGTTAATATTAGTCACCCACCTGCTGACAAGAATAACATTTCTTTTAGAAAAATACACTCCATTGATATTCATCGATTTGAGGATGACATCTTAAAATCACCTCTGTATTTGAATAGAAGTCAAGACGTTGAAGATTTGACAATTCAATACAACACTGTTCTCGCCAATCTACTTGATATTCATGCTCCGATTATTAATAAAGATATTACTATAAGGACTAACCCAACATGGTATAATCAAGAGGAGCTTCATGAAATGAAACGCAAGAGACGAGGTCTCGAACGCAAATTCATGAAATCTGGCCTTACAGTTGATAAACAGATATATAATGATTATTGTAAGATATACAAAGATAAGCTAGAAATAGCTAAACGTCAATTCTTTATTAATAAGCTAAAGAATAGTGATGCAAAGACCCTCTTTAGCATCGTTAAATCATTGAGCACCCCCAATACCGATAAAGTATTGCCTCCATTTGATTGCCCTAAAACTCTCGCTGGAGAATTCGCAGAGTTTTTTTAGGCTAAAATCATTGGAATTCGTGCTGATCTGGATGCTACTGACCCTCTCCCTTTGTCAGTTGATCCCCCTAGAAGAGAGTCGGAATCAACTTTTGAATTTTGTTTGGTTACTGAAGAAAATGTAAGGAAAATTGTAATGGAATCTCCATTGAAAACTTGTTTGCTTGATCCAATTCCCACTCAACTTTTAAAGAAGTGCATTGATTCACTCATCCCAGTTATAACAGAAATTGTAAATAGTTCATTGTCTTCTGGGATAATGCCTGCAGTTTTGAAGATGTCACATGTTTCGCCGATTATTAAAAAATCAAATCTCGATAGAGATGTTCTACAGAATTATCGGCCAGTATCACAATTACCTTTCCTTGCCAAGGTTATCGAAAGGTGTGCCTGTAAACAGCTTCAAAATTACTTTGAAGCCAACCATTTGTATGCAGAAACACAATCAGCATACAGACTTAATTATAGTACTGAAACAGCACTTCTCAGGGTCCAGAATGACCTCCTTAGTGCTACTGACAAACATCGCGAAGAAATCTTAGTACTTCTCGATTTCAGCGCAGCCTTTGACACAATTGACCACACAATGTTATTAGAAAGACTTCGGTCACGCTATGGCTTAGGCGAGGCAGCCCTCACCTGGTTCGCATCATTATCTCTAGGACCGTAAGCAGACAGTTGTCATTAATGGACCTAAGTCTCAACCCCACTTCCTTAATTGTGGTGTTCCACAGGGGTCTGTCATCGGCGCGCCTGCTTTTTCATTTTATACTAGCCCACTCAGTGACATAATTTCTGAACACCAAATCAATCATATGATATATGCAGATGATGTACAATTATATATTGATTTTGATCCATTAGAAAAGCTTACTGCTATTCAACGCTTGGAATCTTGTGTTGCAGACATTAAGACTTGGGCCACACAAAATAAACTTAGATTTAATGACACAAAAACACAAATTATTCACATAAGCTCACGCTTCCGTCCTTGTTGTTCTATCCCATTAATTAAAATTGGAGATACTTCTGTGCAGCCTGTTCCAAAGACTAGGAATCTAGGCATTATATTCCATGAACATCTCCAATTAAAAGATCAAGTTAGTAAAACTGTTAGTGCTGGATGGTCTGGCATCTATAAAATTGGTAAACTGAGGAAATATTTGGATCAATCATCATCTGAAAAACTTGTCCATGCTTTCATTACATCACATCTTGACTATTGCAATAGTCTTCTTGGTGGTATACCTGACATTGAGATTTTAAGACTACAACGTCTACAAAATGCATCTGCCAGAATTATTACTCGTTCTAAACGCCACGATCATGTTACCCCTGTATTGTATAATCTTCACTGGCTGCCTGTTTATTTACGCACACATTTTAAAATATTGTTGATAATGTTTAAATGTTCTATAGGCAATGCTCCTAGCTATTTAAGAAATTTGATTGTTCCGTATGCACCAACGAGAAGACTCAGATCTGCCAATCAAAACTTGTTTGTTATACCAAAAGTGTTTTCAAGATCATATGGTAAACGGACATTCTCCTTTATTGGACCGTATTTATGGAACGCTCTGCCTAACTGGGTCAAGAACTCCTCCTCAATTGACTTATTCAAAGATAATCTAAAAAATCATCTCTTCAAACAACATTATCAGTCATATAGCTCAACCACTCTCTATTTCTTTACTTCATATACTCTAATTTTCCTTTTTTAAAGCGCTTAGAGGCTTGTTTGCATTAAGCGCTATATAGATTTGTAATATTATTATGTAATAATAATAATAATATAAATATTTATAAAGCGCACTTCCGCACAGGTTTGTGCTCGTGTTCAGTGGTCAGTTGCATGGTCAGGCAAGGAACTGATTAAAAAGTATCTCCATGTACATTTATTTACGGAACAAAAAGATTACAAGACAAAAGAACACAAGGAGAGGTTTCAATGAATGACCATCATACCGTGTTGATAAATAGATCTCAATCTTGTGCGCAAAGCAATTTTAACATTGCTCGTTTAAAATGCTTGCAATTCGATAACTACAAGCTCAATTATTACAAATATGGTATCAAATGAAAGAGTAATAAATTATCTTTGCGATGATATATTGCGATAAACATAACTATGTTTACTACATAATATATTGCTGGTGGAAGTTGGGTTCCGCTTTTTTCTAAACACTCTGTATCCAGTATTGTACATTGCTGTCTCCCTCGACATCTTTACCTGCATGACATGAAACCTTCCATGATGTAGCCTATGGCTGATGTCTCATCAGAACGTGTCCTCATAATTTGAGTTAGTCCATAATTTAATAATAGCAATCAATTGCCTCTTTGTCTATTATCAATTGTACTCACCTTTGTTTGAATATGACCCAGGTGATCAAACATATGAAAATGAAGAGAATGAAGACTGAAGCAATACCTAGCCATAGATATAGTTCTTGATAAGAGAACAAAGACAAAATATAATGAAACAAATCAAAATCATGCCTGCTTTAGTAAATCAATATATTTCAATAACTTTAACTAATTGCAAACGTTTTTGATTATTCGTTTTATTTTATTTGTTAATTTCCTCTCATCAAATCAGCACGGCTTGAATTCAAATGGTTCTATATCGGGGTGCGCTTCGTTATTCCGAAGGTTCTTTATTCCGAAGGTTCGTTATTCCGAAGGTTCGTTATTCCGAAGTGTCTTTATTCGGAAGGTTCGTTATTCCGAACACGCAAATGTTGTATACCTGAGGGTTCGTTAATCCGAAAACGAAATAGGGTTCGTTAATCCTAACATGTGTTGCATTATTCCGAAGGTTCGTTATTCCGAAGGTTCGCTATTCCTAAAATGAAATCGGGTTCGTTAATCCGAAAATAGATTCGGGTTTGGTATAATGATATAATTTCAAATAAAGAGATAAAACAAACTTGAATGTTTGATTAGTCTGACCAAGGGAGGGAAAGAGGGAGGGGTGTGCTTAATTTTAGTAACCCAAACCTGCACTATTACATTACAAACTAACAGTTACTAACAGTTACAAACAACTAAGATTCAATGCATATTATCATTTAAAAAGAGCTGTTTAAACTGAAGAGGGCGCTTTAAAGAAACGCATTTCTTTAAACCATTTTAAATAAAATATTGTGCATATTATGATGTTTCGTTGAAATAGTGATTACATAGAGATATAATCAACAACTATCTAAAAACCTATTTTGAACAATTTTGAAAAGAGGAAGCATTTAAAAACGAATTTTAACGGCTGGTCCAAAATTATCGAATACTTGTGGGGCCCCACATTTATTACAAATGGATATGTTTATGGATATATCAACAGTTTCTGAACCGATTGTTATCAAATAATGTTTATTCTGCCATTAAAATGGTATGCTCTTTCAAATTTGACACTCAGTTTTTCATTATCTCACAAAAAATTATTTTGTGCAGTGCCCTCTCTACCAAAACTCAACTATCCCTTTAATGCAGGCTGTAAATTAAATAAACAAAACACAAATTATAGTATAATAACAAACCCGATTTCATTTTCGGATTAACGAACCCTATTTTATTTTCGGAATAATGAACCTTCGGAATAACGAACCCGATTTTATTTTCGGATAAAAGAACCTTCGTAATAACGAACCCGATTTCGTTTTAGGAATAGCGAACCTTCGGAATAACGAACCCTCGGAATAACGAACCTTCGGAATAACGAACCTTCGGAATAACGAACCTTCGGAATAACGAACCTTCGGAATAACAGACCTTCGGAATAACGAACCCGATTTTATTTTCGGACTAACGAACCGTCGGAATAACGAACCTGATTTCATTTTAGGAATAGCGAACCTTCGGAATAACGAACCCTCGGAATAATGCAACAAATGTTCGGATTAACGAACCCTATTTCATTTTAGGATTAACGAACGCTCAGGTATACGAAATGTGCGTGTTCGGAATAACGAACCTTCGGAATAACGAACCTTCCGAATAACGAAGCTCACCCCAACAGGTTACCCCCGATATAACCTTGTGCCGGGTGTGCTAATGCCTTGGCCACTTTGGGAGAATATCTTCACTGACAACTTAAACTAGTCAGGCGCCGGCTGGACTAACCTTAAACTAGTCGAACTGGTTCGTCAATTCTGCCTGACTAGCTTTACACCGCCTTTAAAACTCGTCAAACATGCTGGACTAGTTATTTGCTGGCTAGATTAGTTATTGATTAGTCCAGCTGGCCTGACTAATGTAATTTGACCTGCTGGACTAATTTAGGGTCGGACTTACCTTTAATCGAATGACCTATCGAACACCCCGGAAGTAGTATCCCCGCTCAAGCCATCGTACTTCCACCATCTCCAATAATAACAAAGGCATGCACATGTCTCGCACACGACACTGCCTATTGATTTGTACAGGCAAAACATACACACGTGTACATGCGTCTCCATTCAATCGTACATCATACACCGTAGCGCGCACTTCGCAACGTCACATTCACTCTTCAGTTAACAACACAACATCACCGTCAGGTAGCGAGGTAATTGATATCCTTCGAGCGTTGATTCGATGGCTAATGGGTGCCTGCATCAAGCAGACTTAAAAGCATAATTCCTAGACAATCTACCATCAAACTGTACCACCATGACTCAACAGCGATCTATCAATTTGAACTCCACTGTCACTGACCACTACATCACTGACATTCAGACCAGATATGTGTACGTAATAAACAGTACGTAATAATTTAGTTGAGCGAGCTAGTCAAGCAAGCTGGACTAGTGTTACATTAGTCCATCCAGCTGGACTAATGTAACACTAGTCCAGATGGGTACCATCTGGACTAACTTAAAGCTAGTCAATAACTAGTCAAGCGACTAGCCTAAAGTTAGTCCAGCAATACTGACTAATTTAAAGCTAGTCCAGCTGGGTACCATCTGGACTAGCTTTAAGTTTGTTAGACGGACCAGTTTAGGTTTTCAGTGTTGCAGGAATCTATACGGCGGACGCACCGGTGCAAAGTCTATCCTACGGTCACCGTTGCATTTTCCTTCGTGGAAGCCTAGATTTTAAAAAAATATAAAAAATCCCTCGTACACTTCTAACAAACCAGGATCTTCTAACAAACAAAGACAGCATCGCACGTGCAGCGCACGGCCTCATCACGGACACCGTAGCATTTGTACAATTTTGCGACTGAATGTTGGGCCATTTAAAAATGTTCGTAAGAGTATCTTGTGATATGAATACGAATCCCGTGTGGAGCCCTTATGGGTGTTATTGTGTGCAAGGAAACCGTGCGATTTACTACTGCTTTTACCCCCGCTCCATTGCACGTACCCCGGCGAAAGGATGGGATACCAATTTTCGTGGAGCGAACCATTACCTTTGTGTCTACTGGGTGCTTTCGATGTCGGGGTTGACGTCGGGTGCAATGGTGCGTTGGGTGCACCTGCTGGCGTGTTCGATGTCGTCTTCGGATTCGTGGGTGGTGCTTGCTGTGTACCCGGAGTTGAATTGAGGTACGTTGATACGCTGGGTACATTCTTGTTCGTGGTTGAATCCTGATACGTGGAAGATGCGGACAATCTCGTGTTCATTGTCAAGTTCGGTTTGGTCGTTGCATTCGTCATATTGTTTGGTTCCATTGTTGTAGAACTAACTTTAAAACACAGATGTTAGATAGGGAAAAAAGTAAATTTCTCAACTGTGGGCTTTTTGTTTTACTACAAAAAGGACAAGTCACGAACTATGTTATCACGCCATTTAAACGCTATCACTAACCGACAAAGAATTACTTTGGAAAAAAGATACAGTAGTATCGTTTATTTCATAAAAAAAGTATGCCCTTTTTCATCACTTGTATCTGTTTCAATGCTCTCAAACCCCGTTCTGAATAGACCAGCATTCAAAAATTGTCCTACCATTGGAGGAGGGCCATACTCCCCACATACCTCCCTCGTTTGCTCTATTCCCTTGTCACCCTCCCCATCCCCCACCCCCTCGTAAAGAAATAAAAGGAGAAAGAAAGAAAATAAAACAATCCTTTAAAAAAATTAATGAGGTCAAACATGACAAAATGTAATGTTATTCATGTTATTCATGTATCATGTTCATATCCAGAAATGTTTAACAGTAATTATAACAGTAGACATATACTATTCTTTGTTAAAGAAATGTGTATTCAATTTTATTTTTAAGTTTAACATTTTATTTTTGTATTAACTAATTCATCTTATTACCACCATCGGCACATTCCTGTGTTGGTATCTTGCTGCATTTGCATTTACATTGGTTTCCAGGACGTTTTTGCATTCCCATACACTCTTGAGGACAACGACAATCACCAACGTAAATGTCCGCGTCAGTATGGTCCGCTGGCAGGAATCAAAAGAGAATTAATCGACTTGTTTCAAGTTGAGAAATTACAAATATTTAAGGGATCTAGTAACTTTGTTGACATTTGCAAAAAACTGTCGAAGGGTTGATAGAATGTGTAATTCTGTGATCCAATATATCCACTTAGTGAAACAATGCTACCTAACTTCACTTTCGTCCCGAGAAGTCAGGAAACTGCAATTGCTAAATTTGATTTAGTCATTTACCATTTGAATTGATCAATGGTCATTTAAATTCAAAATTGGCTCATTCGAATGCGTCATTTTGCAATGGAATTCGTCCCGACTGGTCATAAAACGCACAATGTGAAGTTCAAATTCGTCATTGAGCATTCGATTTCAAGACTAAGTCGTTCACATTCGTCACGTAGTTTGGTTACCCTGGTCAATATGTATTTCCCTATTGTATCTCATACGATTCATTTCAAAATGAATGACTTCACTAATAAGTGTTTCTAAAACCATTAACTGATCACAAAACAATTAATTTCGATATTACAATTTAAAAAAAACAGTAAGTGACCAAAAGTCTGATTGATTGATTGAATTTGTTTTGGACATATCAAATGTTATTCCAAATATAGGTTTTCCCATCCATTTTCAAACAATCGTCATTCAATTTCGATAATTGTTAACTTCAATTTCGTCCGGAAAGTCTTTCGCCGATCGTATGTAATGTTCGATTTCGTCATTCATCACACAAGTTCGTTCTTTCGCAATCAAGTTCGTCAATGTACCCATCGTTTTAGTCAAAGCTCATTCAGTTTCGTCCGATCACTCCGGCCGGTGTACAATGTGATGATCAATTTCGTCATTGGGCATTCAATTTCGTTATTTCCCATTCAAATTCGTCAAACAATATCGAATGCTGTATTTGATGCTTTGTTTCATCATCCATTCAGTATCATCCTTTGTATATTTGAACCCAATGTCTATGTTTGTTTTGTGTCCCAGAAATTTATAACATTTTAGTATATCGTCTATTGAAAAGTTTTTGTATTTCATGTATCATTAATTTGATATGGTAATGTGTTTACCAACATAAATGTATTGCATGCATCAATCATTCAGACTCTGGGTCAAATTTGTTTTGTTAATTGCAATATCGAAATAAATTGTTTTGTGATCAGTTGATGGTTTTAAAAACACCTATTTTTGAAGTTATTCATTGTGAAATTATGGGCTACAATAGGGAAATACATGTGGACCAGGGCAATCACACTACGTGACGAAATTGAACGACGAAGTCTTGAAATCGAATGAACAATGACGAATTCGAACTTCACATTGTGAGTTTTATGACCAGTCGAGACGAATTCCATTGCAAAATGACGAATTCGAATGAGCAAATTTTGAATTTTAGTGATCATTGATCAATTCGAATGACGAAATGACGAAATGACGAAATCGAATATAGCAATTGCAGTTTCCTGACTTCTCGGGACGAAATTGAAGTTAGCATTGATTGAATTTGATTGACGATAGTTTGAAAATGGATGGGAAAACCTATTTGTTCAATATAGACAATAGGCTAAAATTGTGTAGATTCTTCGGGACAAAAACATACAAACTTAGACAGAGTTCAAATTCACAAAGGATAATCATGAAAGGATGAAACGAAGTATCAAATACAGCTTTCCATGTTGTTGGATGAATTTGAATGGGACATAATGAAATTGAATGCACAATGACGAACTTGATCATCACATTGAATACTGACAGGAGTGATCAGACGAAATTGAATACGTTTTTACTAAAATAATCGGTACAATGACGAATCATAAATTGTGAAAGAACGAAATTGTGTGCGCAGTGACGAAATTGAACATTACATATGACCGGCAAAAGACTTTCCGGACGAAATAGAAGTTAACAATTAATGAAATTGAATGACGATTGTTTGAAAATGGATGGGAAACCTATAGTTTTGTGATAAGATCATACATAGCATAGATGTAATCGTCAAATTATCATTTTATTCTATGAATGTTTTTTACAAAATGCATTGATCAAATGTTTTCCATCATGTGTGTATTTTATCTTTATATCGTTTAACTCGTGTTAATTATTAAAGTATTACCACATTCACTTCCGTGTAGCTGACATGTGCAATTTTCCCGTAGCTGTTCGTTGCCACATTCCTTCAATTCTACAACAAAATAACTATTTCCAACACGACATCGGAAGCATTTTGGATGCATCATGCCTATTGGAAGAAATAAAACAGCATAGATTTTGATAATACCTATTATTCGGACTCTGTATTCTGCAAACAGTAGGATTATGTCATGGTATACAAAATGCTTGTAAACACGTACAACTCAAATTCTGACTGTTTTTTGTTGTTTTTGTTTATCTAGACTTTAAAATACATCAAAAGTCAGAACATAATATACGCAATTTTACAAGTTACAAGTTCTTAATAAGAATATTGTACTTGTATGTTGCTATTCTAAATGATAATAATTGGTAGGATGGCCCGTTTCTTCCACGGGGTCCTATTAACAAAATATGGTGCATATAACATACATAATAGTAAAAAGTCACGCATTTTCTTATCAATTACCCTACCCCTACCCCCTAACACCCCACCCTATCCTCACTATAAAGCCCGGCGCAGACAGAGCCGACTCGACCCGACCCGACTGGTTTAAATCAGGCTAGAGTTGGGCCCGGTCGGTCGGAGCAGATTTATCTTGTTGAATCGGCCCCAACTGGCATCCGACTGTCTCTCGACTGGCAAAATGTGTGTCGCGAGGCACTGAAAACTGAGCCGATCGGAATGACAACCAGTCGAGTCGGCTCTGTCTGCGCCGGGCATAAGACCCGCATCCCAAACACCGAGTCCCAACCACACAATATTCGGTTACAACATGCGGGTCATAATAAATTTATTATATTAACATAATACATATAATGAATGATTAAGGGGTTACTAAGCTCTTTATCTCCTGAAATCATTTATTTATGTAATCCTTTACATTTCTTTATTGAATGAACTTAAAGTAAAATCATTGTACATTACACAACTGCGATATAATACTGTCGTATTATGTGTATCACAAATGTCATCTAAATACTTTAATTTACAAGTTCGGCATAATTGACAATGTTGTTTCTATCATTGATATTTAAAAAATCGCCAAAGTAATCCCATTATGAATTACCCTAAAATTAAAGAAAATTGTTTTGTTGATATTATGTTAGCTATATACCCACATAAGGAATAATAAAGTCTCATTATGATGTTGTTCTTTTGATTAATGTTCATCCTTGAATGTCTTTATATTCTTTACACCAGATAAGTGACGATAGTCAGTAAATTTCGCATGGTTTCATATCTTATCCGATATGATTAGAAATGGGTTTCTGGGAATCCTTTTTAATGATTATTGGAAAGGGGTAAGTGCATGGTTTTCTAAAGGCATTAACAAATATGGCAAGGATTATAAACACTATTGTGTAAAAATCGTGACTTCATACATGAACATATCTTTGCAAAAATGTACAGAGTCAATGTCATTTGCTTACCTCTCATACTTTCCACCATTTGTCCTCGCATCAACAGAATTAGTAGGATATTAATTATGACAGGAGGCGAGAGATGTGGAGCTGCCATTTTACTTCCGTGTTGCAAGGGTATCTAGGCTCGCATGGATAGGACGTTAAATGAAGGTACCTTGTAGATACCACATACACATTCAAAAGAACTAATAGCTTTCTCGTAGAGAGCTGTTTAAACCACCAGTTTATCTTGCACACTTTATGACGGGTTGGAACTGCTGCCATGTGTTGATGGTCCCCTTATGGAATCATTACCAGAAGTCGAACATATCCAACTGAAGTCATCAAGCACTTCAAACCACCCCCATAAAACATTGATGACCACTGTATGTAATTTTTCTAATTGTACTTTTATATATTGTATCTTTTCTCATAATTCTAACATAAAACTCGTCTACGTCATACCCGAAACTGATACAGACTTGACATGTCCTAGGTAATTAAGAATATTTACGAGAAATAAAAACTATGATATAGTGCATCAATAGAAGACTATGAACTTTCGGGTCTCAAGTAAAGTCTCACCACACACAATGACACACAAAACCTATGCTAACACACGCACGCACGCACACACTCACCCACACATATACACACACACGCATACATTCACACACATACACACTGTGACACACACTGTGACACACACAGACAAGCACATTCATAAACAAACACACGCGCGCGCACACACACACACACACACACACACACACACACACACACCCACACACACACACACACATACATTTACACACCCACACAAATAAATACAGACATAAGTGCTCATAGAAAACAGTATTGTACACAAACAATCTCTCACACTGACGCGCGCAGGCAATACACACATACACACAAACATACACCCATATTCATGCACACACACTGACTCACAATGTAACACACACAGATGAACACATTTATACAGAAACACACGCACATTCACACAGACACCCATACACAAACCCAGACCCATACCTACACATACATTTATACCCACACACATAATGTGCATACATTAGTGTTCATAACCAAACATATTATACACACAAAATCCCTCACACTGACGTACGCAGGCACACGAACACACACACATTTTCACGCACACACACTGTAACACAAACAGTTGAGCATATTCATACACAAACACACGCACATTCACACATACACAAACCCAACCCATTAATAACATTACATAGCAAAAACACACACACGCACAGTCATACACATGGACAGACAGGTATGTTTCTATTTGAAGACACTTGCATAATTTGTTACCCATATGCAACGAAGATCACAATAATTGGAGCATGTTAGTTATTTTATTGTTTTAATGTTATATACTAAATGGAAAGACATTGTTAATAAAGGTGATAATATAGTAACAATTTAAGAAAATCTGTGAACGCAAACGCAATTCGTTTGGTTGTTCGATAAACATTAACAATGAATTAACCAGGCTCATTGAGATACACACGTGCGTGCAAAATAATGTTTGCATTTATGTTAAAGTAGACGTATATATCAAAAACTGTTGCTGCGAGTATTGTACATCGAAACAAAAAGAGATTATAAAACGAGGAAATACGAAATTTGTTTTGGCCTTCATATCGTTATCGCCTTTGTGGTAGCGAAATATCTGATGTTCTACATAAACAACTTATTCTGATTTGACCCCATTATCCCATGAACACTTTTATATACTAATTCCGGCAGAATAGTTTGACAACTCTCATATGATATTATAATATTTCATAAATCTTCCATTCAAACAGTTGTGTATCGAGGTATTTTACCATATAATGTAGTACTCAAAGACAGCCTACTGTATTATAATAAGGAAATGCTACCATGTAACAGAAACAATAATGTCTATCGGAAGTCGTTTACAGTGGACTGAAACCTCGCTTATAACATTTTAATTTTTAATTCCGTATATAAAGGACTTATTTTCACTTAACATCTCTCCCTGACATCCTTTCTCTTCACCATGAGAAATTCATGAATATTGGATATTGAATCTTATTATCTACTGAAAATGAAATATAGTTCGCACGTTTTATGGACATTCCGTGCATTATATAGGGTTATTTTCCGTCACAAATCTTCCCGTCATTAATAAGTATGATCACAATTAGTTATGTATGCGTCTTGAGTAATAATGTGAATAATACTTGTGTATGAAATAGATTGTACCTGTATAATCATGATGGTATATGTCTGAATATCGGGTGTGAAATGAATGCTGTATACTGATTATGATGACAAAGAATATCTGAATATACAGTATAACAATAATATCGATCTGATACCATAACACAGCATAATTATCATTTCGTGTAAGTACGTCACTTTATGAAGATTTAATTATAACAAGATCATAATAATGCACAGTATAATACAATAATGTTTAGATTCGACTCATCTCTAAGGGCTTTACAGAGTTACCCTGGTCATCTGACACACACTCGCAATCAATCCGCAAGTGAAGTGCACTTTCTGCTCCATTGGGAGCAATGCATTATGGTAGCTGTAAGGCGCACTTAACTGTTTACAAGTATAATTACATACACGTTCCATATTATATAAATAAAGTCTCTTCAATCTTCAATAATATAGGCGAAAATATGACGGCATAACTGACGCGTGATATAAAAAAACACATAATACGATGTTTAATATCGTATGTAGTGTCTTGCGTATACAATATACAGGTATAAAACGAAAACAAAAGTTTATCAGCAAGCTATATATAAATTTACACTTCTGCATAAGTTACATCATGAGCATACGCAAGGTGAAAATATACAACATAAAGAACACCGCAAATTATCGCTTTGTACATGCCATTTTTATGATAGACATGAGACATTAGGTAAAATCCAATGCTATTCCTAATCAAACGGTCATCGGTATACAATCCTCAATGTACGGATTTCACCATTAGCTGGCACGTGGCAACATAATTTGTTTCTGTGACAAGTTTGAAATGTATGTCTTCATGCTGTCGTGATATTTCATCGACATGTTTCTGTCTGTTCGTCTTCTTCATCTCTTATTTTGATTTGCTAGTTCAAGGCGCTAATAATACCCTGCATTGAAAGCCTCATCAGTCATAACGAATTGATTATCAGGTGTTAAACATTAATAGAATATTGAATTAAAGAACGACCTGCTTCTGCCGATAGAACATTGACATTCAGAACCAAATGTTTCATACCTTACAGCTTCTAAAATGTTACGTCTGAGATTCAGAAATATATTCAAAATAAAACGATTTCACGAGAAGCTTTGGGGGCTCCAAAATGTTTCTATTTTCCAATACTATATGACTCTTTTAAAGTATTGACATAACTTTTCCAGCACAAAAAAAAAGATTCTTCTCCTTGATCGCAACCTCTAGAATGTTTCCTAACGCTGTGACATCTTCTATAATTGCTCATTAAGCGTATACAATAGTATATTTCCAGGACCGAGGCCCTTGTCTGTATCAGCTTCAATAGTCAAGTTCAACCTCCCGTAATCTTCAACAGCGACCACTAAGTCATCGTCAGTATGATGACCGCTCTGCCCAGTTGCGCATTGTATCCAACATGTTTCTGTTTTCCAATACTATACTGCATAGCCATTTAAAGTATTTACACAACATTTTGACCCACACAAATATTTCGTCTGCTCAATCGCGACCCCCAGAATGTTCCCTCACTTCTTCTATAACTGAGTATCGAGCGTATAGTATTCTGGACCGACGCCCTTGTCCACGTCACCTTCAGCAGTCATGTTCAACCTCCCATACGCTGTATCAGCGATAACACAGTCATTGTCAATAGGGTGACTACTCCGTCCAGGTTCGCTTCTCTGGAGATGGTTGTACTCTCGTCTGTCTGATTCAGAGTCTACAGATGAGGCTGTTGTAGGACCACGACTCTGGTCAGAGCGGGTCTTGTCCGTGGTGGGTTCGTTCGGGTTCTCGTAGTCACCGTCTGTGGAATCAATCGAGGAGAATGTTTCTTCCTTTTTTATCTCTCCGAGAGACTTCTTTGATGCTTCAGCAGTCATGTTCAACTTCCCATACTCTTCATCAGTGACCAATAAGATATTGTCAGCATGGTGACCACTCTGTTCAGTTGTACACTGTCTCTGGAGATGGTTGTACTCTCGTCTGTCTGATTCAAAGTCTATAGATGTGGCTGGTGTTAGACCAAGACTCTGGTCAGAGCGGGTCTTGTCCGTGGTGGGTTCGTCCGGGTTCTCGTAGTCACCGTCTGTGGACACTGTCGAGGAGAATGTGTCATCCTTTTTTATCTCTCCGAGGGACTTCTTTGATGCTTCAACAGTCATGTTCAACTTCCCATACTCTTCATCAGTGACCAATAATATATTGTCAGTAGGATGACCGCTCTGTTCAGTTGTGCATTGTCTCTGGAGATGGTTGTACTCTTGTCTGTCTGTATCAGAGTCTACAGATGAAGCTGCTGATAGACCAAGCCTCTGGTAGGAATGTGTCTTGTCCGTGGTGGGTTCATCAGGGTTCTCATAGTCACCGTCTGTAGACACAGTCGAGGAGAATGTATCTTCCTTCTTGATGTCTCCGAGTGACTTCTTTGATGCCAGGGCTCTATGTATGTGGTCGTACGAATCGTCCATCGCTAGAGTAGTTCCGATGGAGTCTTCGGGTGTTGAAGCCTCATCGACTAAACGCTCCCGGTTATAGTCCGCAGCAGATGCTTCTGATGATAGCCATAGTTCTTCGTAGTTCCCCGGAAGAGGTGCATTTCCCCTACCGTCGCATGAGAGATTGCCACGGCCAGGGCTGGTCGGTATCGGGTCCTCATAATCAGCCGGTTGGGTTGTCTCCTTTGTGTCACCAAGACAAGCGTCACTATTTGTTTCAATTGTCTGCGTATGTGGCTCGCAATCTGTCATGGGGATGGGGTTTTCTCCTTTCACATCTTGGCCAAATTCCTGGGGTTCAAGTGTGGCATATTCACGTTCATCGACATGAAGATGAAGGTCCTCGTACGTATTCCTTGATGGAGTCTCACGGGCCTTATCCGTCCCAGTGTCATTGTCGCCAACATTGACATGTGGACATTCCCCTCTCTCCGTCATGTCTTCCTCGGAGTCACTTCGTTCAGGATCTAGGACATCATACGTCGGTCCAGTGTTACTCAAATGCAGGGTCTCATACGTAGCAGTTGCACTTGGTCTAGCTACTTGCGTTACTTCGGAGACATTCGAACCAAGACAGGAATGTGAAGTAGCATCGTGTTCGTCTGGTGACGTTTCCGCTTCCAATATTGCGTACACACTTTGGTCTGCTTCAAAATGAAGGGACTCGTAATTTCCAACTACCTGACCTGTTTTCTTTGTGGGGGATTTTGTAACGGCTAGACCTTTCATATTGCCTGCAGATTGGTCTAAGAATTGGTTTCTGCGACCATGCGGAGGAACGTTCTTCACACGGGCCCCATCTGTCTTCGGCGGTTCTATCGGATCGTCTTGTGACGGTTTTAAACTTTGATAACTTTCCTTGTCTGTCTTTCCCAAATCAGATATTCCTCGCTGTCGCTTTAAAACTTTCTTCGTGTTGGGGCTTATTGCTTCGTCAATCTCCTCATAGCTGTGGTCTTTTTCCAGGACCCCACACGTGGCAACCCTTTCCAAGGAACGGTTAGGGTGCAAGTTATTGGAAGACGCCTGCAATAGCTTCTGATAGTCTTTCGATCTGGGATTATTTGTAGATGACTGAATCAGATCTTGATAACCGTCCGACCCAACGTGCCCAACGCACTGCATTCCTGAACCACTCGGACTTGTTGTCACATCGTTGTCCGTGTGGTCGTCAGTCAGTTTGGTTCCATCGAAAACAACATCGTAATCATCATCGCCTATCTCATCATAGATCCTAGTGTCCCGAACTGGCAGAGGGGCGCTCTTTGATGCAGACACAGGTACGTGAGGAAGGGTGTTGTTAGCCCGCCTAGGAGACTGTTCAAACACCGACTGTTGTGTAAGCAGCCTCGTATAGTCACCATCATCTTTGAGTAACCCTGTGCTGGTCTTGGGAGAAACAAATACCTCTGTTTGTCTCTGTGCATGATCTTCCCGAGTTGTCTGATCTTGACCTACTGCATCTTGGCGATCAGTGGACTTCTTCTGCATATCTACCAGCGTATACACAGCTCCATTGTCTGCTGTCGTCCTTGGTAAGTCTCCATGATTGGGATTGTTACTGACAACGTCTGATTTCCCGTCTTTTCGTGGTAAGATATTGCTTCTATTTCCGTCCGATGATGATGTATCTGTTTGATGTCCGCCGGTCTTCTTTCTCTTGTCTACCTTGGTATATAAATCTCCTACTGACGTATTTTCTGCCGTCAACGAATGTCCAACACCCGGTCTTGCATCAGGCCTAACTGTGTTCTGATTGGGACCAACTGGTTCCTCTTCCCTGATGTCTTCCAAAATAGAGCTTGATTGATGCTCGAAGGCTTTCTTTTGCATATCAACAAGGGTGTAGGCGTCCCCACTCTTCGAAATGTTTCTAGGCAGGACGCGATCTTGATGCGTAGAGCTAGAGTGATTTTTAGCTTGATCTGGTGATGCTGTAGGTTGAATGACTCCTACGCAATCAATTGCTGTACCGTTTGAAAAGCTTTCTGGTGTTACGTCTTCAAAACCGAAGTCTAGACGAAGCGCTTCTCTCGAAGGGTTCTCCTGTGGTTGGTCCATTTCCTCTGTCAGGATTTCGTTGGTTGTTGCGCATGCAAACCGACCTGGAGGAAGTTCGTCACCCGCTGCTCCAGAACAAGTCATATCGCTTCCATTCTTGACATCATTTGAGGATCCGGTTAGGAGGCCGTCTTTGTTCGATCCTCGGTTTTTTCCTCCAAAGATGCGATGGAGAATATTCAACCTCTGCTTACCATCCCGACTACCGCTCCCATTTTCCACGTTTTCCATTGTAGTTGTCGATTCATACGTGTGAAACTCATCACTAGTTTCACAACCCTGGCTATTGTCAAGGTGTTCATGACTGGTCGGGTTGAAATTTGGAGCCGTGTCCCTATTTCTTGTTTCTCCAGTCTTCTCCCCGTTGTCGATGACTATGTCGATGTCCTCATAGTTTGGATTGGTTCTTGAAAGGATGTCCTCGGGAGATGGATGTGGTTTTCTATTTAGAAATGAGAAGATAACTTCAAGAATAGATAGGTATTTAGAAGTAAAATGATTATATTGGCATGCTCGTTCTTATGCACTTTCTCGCAGATAATCCTTTGCATTTGTTGTCCCAAAATAACTTGATTTCCTTGTCAATAATTAAAAAAAATAGTCCAATAATCATGGGATATTACCATGTAGTTAGGATGCACAAGGTATGTGAACTCGGTATGGATGACAACTGATTTATTTGTCGGAGAGGCGTCGCCCTAATCAAGCCGGTATTATTTTGCACCAGACTTTGGAGTTGATATTCTGGCTAGATAAGACAGTCCTTGGCAAAATGCATCCCGTGGGAACATTTCATGAGTAGAGAAAAAGTATTTCATGAAAGAAATAATACAAACTAAAAAGAAATGGAATGAATATGTACCTGTATTTTCTCCACTTGAAGCAGCAAATACCCAACACTAGGACGATGATCAGCGACACGGCCAGGGAGGGGATGATCATAAACAGGAGCGAACTGGCGTCTGAAAATTGAGCAAGACATTTCTTTGAAAGATCCAAAACTAGCTAAATAATATTTATTTACTTGATTTAATCCATTTTTTATCTGAAGAGTTTACTTCCAAAATGCGCTAAATCCACTTTTCATGAAAATTTAGTAAATGATATTAGTACATTATATGAGGCTACGTAGCTATCTAGAATTTCACATTTTAGGTCAAATTACACAATAAAAGTAAAAATATGGAACGATCAATTTTCATTTTTCCATAGGCATGACTGTGTACAAAGTTAGACGAAGACACTTGCTCTTCTCAAAAGCTGAAAAAGTGGATTTAGCGCCTTTTGGAATTGAGCTCTTTATAATGTGATAGAGCATGTTTGTTTGTTTTTACCTCAATCTGCAAAAAAAATGCTTTTTCCCAATTAGGATTTAACTTGAATATGATATTTTCCTACCACCCTATACAATGGCACTCTATGCATATATGTTTGTCTACGTCCGGGCATTTCAACCTTCACTGAACCGAGACGATGGGCGATACAAGCTACCGAATATCTATGACCCGATGATTGATCTGTACGTCACGAAAGGTCACATCGTGTCACAACGCTGACAAAGGCTGTAGATGACAGCCGAAAATGTTGGAGGTAAATATTTGTATTGTGATTAGAACGGATATCTTATTTTCGTCTTGCTCTTATTTTCGTTGATATTATTTGTTAACAAATAATGAGGGGCAAGTGTCCCCTCGCTAACACCCCCCCCCCCCGCCCCACCCCCCATCCCTCATCCTAAAAGAAATATGTCACTGACGTCACGACACTGAATTGAAATGAAATGAAATTAAATGAAATGAAAATTTATTTACCAATTGAAAACATTTACAATAAAATACAAATATTCCACAAAATTAAATCTTCTTGGTAAAAAAGGAACTAGTGATAGCACAAAATGCTAGTTGGTCTAGCCCTTATAAAAATATGCAATAAATAAGTATTGGAATTATAAGCACAACAGACAACGCAGTTGTCATATAGACATAATGTACGTGCTCATACAAATTACAGAATCAAGAATGCCGAACATCATATGCAAATGGAAAATAATAATTTCGAATTTAACAAAATAACCTTTCAACAATTTACGAAACGTGTGTCTTGACATTTTACTCTTTAAATTATTTGGAAGTTCATTCCATATTTTTGGACGGATATGAAATGGATTGTTTTGCTAATTCTAATTTTACTGGATCTATTTTGAATTTATCATCATTTTTACTTCTAGTATCATAACAATGATCAATGCGAGTACAATAAGTAACTAAGCTTTGTGACAGTTTATCGTTACATGGGCCTCGCAGTTGGAGGAATTATAATACATGCAATTGGATACGGTATCATTGATTGAGGTATTTGTTTTATGAATTATATGTGACTCAATAATGAGGGGCAAGTGTCCCCTCGCTACCCCCCCCCCCCCCCCCCACCCCTCATCCTAAAAATACGTCACTGACTGGTTATGAGACACTGAATTACATGGGCCTCACATTTGGAGGAGTTATAAAGCTAACAAGGACTAATTTTCACGATATACAAACACATGCAATTGGATATCATTGATTGCGGTATTAGTTTTATGAATTATATGTGACTCACACATACTTTAGACTCGGGAATCATTGACGCCATATATCGGGCAAAACAAAGTTAAAACAAATATTTTGACCGAATTGGTTTGGGTGTGCCACCTAAAATAAGACAAAGTGCTTACTCATGCATGGCACATCTCCAATGTGCGCACATATTTTTTCTAAAAGCAGGTTTTTTTAATGCAATAATAATGGGGGAGGGGAATTCATTCATATTAATCCTAAATACAATGCAATAAACTAACAGTTCCCAGATAAACATTGACATTCTTATACATGGATAATTCACCGTGCTTTCATAGCAATTAGGTTAATACAGTGGAGTAGCGTGTTCGGATTGATTGGGGGCACTATTGATGGATTTCTTATTTTTTCCACAGAATCCCACCTTATTTGTGTAATATTGTGTGTGGGGACCAGCCTCTAATTACCCCGCTCCCGTAGCTATGCCACAGAATACTTATATTTTCACTACGACGCTTTCCAGACAATAAATGCCATTCAGAAACCTGTCCACAAAGTTCATGGATCGTTGGGTACATGTTTAGTTAGCTTAATTGTTTGAATATGACGCTTTAATCAAACAATATATTTGTTTTCAGTTCTGTGTATTTGTTTTGTAACGAATAGTATTGTTAATGATACAGGTTCTCTATGAATTCCCTCTACATTCTACTAATTGTGCGTATAATCAGTCCTTCTCCTCGTTTGTTGTTTCACTCACATAGTATGACGTCATAATATTAAAGGACCCCTCCAGACGGAGGTGGATTTTTCTGTCTAAACAAATATAAGCGCTTTCATTATTAACCCTGCCATTAATAAATTGTTCACCAAACATGGTTCTCAGCACAATAGCGACATTTGAAGTGCAAATTCGCACATACTAGCAGTGATACTTATGCAAACAAAAAAGTAGCGCTTTCATTATACCCTCTGTACAGTGCAAACCCAATAATTATCTTGCGCACCTTCTCAACTCCCCGAGGAGCATACAAGCCGCAGACAAACGTAATGATGCACCAGACCATTTACCAATATTGTACTCAATAGAGCTTGCATGTTAAAGGGATAGCTGAGTTTGGGTATAGAGAGTGCTACAATAAAACATTTGTGTGAGGTAATGAAAATATTTGTGAGAAAAATTGGCTAGAGCATACAATTTCAATGACAGAATAGTCTTTTTTTAATCAAAATCGGTTCAGAAAGAGCTGAAATATCCATAAATATAACCATTAGTAATTATTGCGGGGACTATAGCCGTTGAAAACAAAATATACAAGGTCGTAAATTTTTCACAAATGAACAAAAGAGGTTTTTAAATAGTTGTTGATGATCTCTTGATCTAACTAAACGTCACATGCACATTTTTCAATTTAAAAAATGGTTGAAATCAATGCGTTTTTAGAGAGCGCCATCTTGTGTTTTAACGACTCTTTTTGAATGATAACAGGCATTTTATTTAGTCGTTTGTAATTTGTTATACTTTTCGAGCATGGTGGAGTTATAGCTATTAGTTTGTAATGTTATGGTGCAGGTTTTGGTGACTTTTGTTCAGTTTGACCAAAACTGCGCTCTCTGTACCGAAACTCAACTATTCCTTTAAACGTATGTTTTGGGGAATGTAATCAATTTAAACCACTAACCCGGAGATTGTGTCGATGGTGGAGATACTTGGTCATTTTTAGGACGCGTTTGTATTGGTAGGCCGCGAAATGTCTTGTTAGCTTTATAAGTATAAGAACATATGGGAGACGATACATAATGATATTTGCGTGTATCAAACAGTTATCTCACAAATTAGACCAAATATTAATAATTTGCATGATTGCCCACAAAATTACAAAAATCATACGAATTATTTTGTTGAAATGAAACTCTCTTTGAATCATATGAAATGCAAAATTATATTTAATACCCCTTATAACATTATGGGAGTCGGCAGACAAAGAACCAAACAAAGGCGGACAGTATCTTGATAAACACATTCGTTTACAAAATCAGTTCGAATTCCCTTTTGGTATCCCTGTATAAAGAGTTTAGTGATTCTAGTGTTATGATTTCACCATTTAATAATTTATATTTGATTCAACTCACCAATGTTAGTCGTCGCGTATGTAGTTGTTCCTGTGGTTGAAGATGCGTCCAATTTAGGTGTTGGTGATGTTGTAGTCGAGTTTGATGCAATGCCTTTCATAAATAAGAGTTCATAACATATTCATAAGCTCACTTGATTTATATCCATCTTCTTTTTTCAGATTTTGCTTTGTGTCGCAAATGATTTCCACTAAATTACAGGGATATCATAGTTGAGCTTTGGTAAAAAGAGTACAGTTTTTGGTCAAACTGAATTTTAGTACCTGTAACCAAAACTTGCACCATTACATTACAAACTATGAGTTATAACTCCACCATGCTCGAAATGAATACAAATTATTAACGACTAATTAGAAAGCCTGTTATCATAAAAAAAAAAAAGAGCCGTTACAACCCAAGAGGGTGCTCTCTAAAAACTCATTGGTTTCAAACATTTTAAATGAAATATCGTGCATGTGATATTTTGTTGAAATGGTGATTAGATAGAAAGATAATCAACAACTATTTAAAAACCGCTTTTGTAAATGTTTAAAAAGAGGAAGCATTTTAAATTTTGTTTAACGGCTGGTTAAAAGAGTATCGAATATTTGTGGGGCCCCAGTTACAAATTTAATTCAACTCACCAATGTCAGTCGGCGCGTATGTTGTTGTCGTTCCTGTGGTTGATGATGCTGTTACCGATGATGCTTTCGATGCAGTTGTCGATGATGTTGTAGTTGCGTTTGATTCATTGTCTTTCAGAAATAAGAGTTCATAACACATGCATAAGCTCAATTGATTTCAACCCATCTTCTTCTTTTGTCAGATATTTCTTGTTTTCTTTTCTTGCAAATGATTTCCACTAAATGAATTTCAACCATTTCTTGTGTCTTATTGTGTAACCTTTTTTTTGTTGTCTGTATTCGTCGAAAATGGTCCCAATTTTGGTTGCCCCTCTTTGATATAAAGATGAACATGAAATATTACTCTCGTGTGAACCCACCCTTAAGCATGTACTATGCATGCAATATCCTATCAGAAAACATCGCAGTGGAACGCAAAGAATTCTCCCGGCATCTCCCCATTAACGGTGATGGCTATACAAATATAGATATTGACTTATTTATTGCGGTATACATGTCAAAATAATGCAAACCATCAAGTAAATATGCAAATTGGAGATCCCTGCTCTAAAATGTTATATATAAAGATACTATGATAAGTATGTAGTCTGTAAAGTGTAATTTGTTAATACGAAATGCAGTTTGTTGCCAATTTTTATATTTGGGTAATACCAACACGTATATGTTATATGTAAGTTATCGGCTGCACTCATTAACTCGAAGATAAATTATAATGTTGATGAAAAAAGTATGGAATTCATGATACATACCAGTATTTGCAACAGGTACTGGTCCTGTAGATTGTGGCTCACTAGTTTGTTTCGTTTCAAGAACAGAAAGAAACAGCAACAACAAAACGAAGCCTACTCTACCAAACAGCTCCATCTTTATTTTGTAGAAGTGTTGCGGTCCATCAAATCAAGCACCACAATTATGTATCCAATTGAAGTCGTAGTTTTCTGTTATTAAATTAATAAATATGTAAATCCCACTTTTCTAAAAAGGATCCATGTTCATTTTGTTTTAGCGTCTCCATTCAGTCTGTTTGTAAAGAAGTGCGTTAACCTACACAGGACTGTGTCCACGGTGGGTACGTAAATGGCCACATATCATTCCAGTGTATATGGCCTATATACTTGTAACTCGGTACTGCTAGGATTAAAGGAGTTTTCTCACGTGGGTCCAATCAGGTCTAAGTTATGTCAATAAAGGTTGTTTTCCAAGTGAAACATCATTTTAAACGTCATTCCTGTGAATATTTCATTTAACAGACGATCGGGAAATTGTATTCAATGTCGGCTCAAAACGTCAGTATTTTAACTCCACTGTTTCAGTATCCAAACACTTTACGGAGAATGTAAAATTTATCGACAGCAAGTTTGTTTTATAGAAAGGGGATCTTTTACGAAATCAAAGAACAATTCACAAAGTTTAATTTTCAAATTGCTCATGACAAATATATTTGATGATTCCTTGATCGACCAACCAAATATTGTTTACTTTAAAATCGCATGTTGAATAGTGCAAATTGCTCGCAAGCAAAACAAAGAGAAGTCAATACAAATACAAAATAAAACTCTATTTGTGTCAACTTCGACAACGAATGTCGTCATAATTGTGTTGTGTTCTCTGTATTGCATTGATTTACGAACAATTATTGAGGAAGTTTACTTAAGTTATTTCACGTTAATTTTAGAACCAGCGGTCAGCCAATGGAACGATACAACAAACACATCATTATTCAAAATATGTTTATTGCAACTTGATCAAATACGGCAATATTTGCGCGTCCTTGGTCACGCTCAATGGTCATCAAACAACCACTCAGTATTGATTAATCCTTCACATGCTGAATGTGTTATTTAATTCCTAGGTCACAAATGCCCCGGTTGCCGCACGATCTTTTTACCTACGGCGGACTTTCTACGATTTCGGGGAGTTGGGATATCGCACGGTGTCTGTGGTATCTTTGGACAGCGGTCACATATTCGCCGGGACAAGTGCGATGAATTTGGGAGTTAAAACTAAAGTAAATCACACGGCTCCCGGACTTACAATCTGAGCGCTCACATGAACGGCACTGAGAGGGTTTAATGAACCAGCGAGTCGCTTGATTGATTCAAATTGAGTAATATCAGGATATAGGGGAATGTAATAGTCGATTTGAAGAAACAAAATCTCATTCATATAAAGAGACAAAAATCCCTCACTTACTGAGAGTATAAAAATACTTAATAATCAAATTTAGTTTTGTCTAAATAGGTCAGCTGCACGCCATGCAACTTCCGATAAAACTAAAGTGAACCTATCGCCTTCCCCGATAATCATACAGCGATACCGATGCGAGAGAACTGAGAAAAATAACAATTGTGAAATATCAGATCAAAATATTTGATTTGGAATAAGGGTACAAACTATTTTGAACTTGAATTGTTATTAGATTAACAATTATTTATTTACATTTGTTGTATAGTTAATTATTCGCCTATCAGGGCAGTCCCCGCTGGTTCGTTTCAATCTGTTTTTCCGAAATTCGTTATTTTCATTGCTACGTATTAATTTACATTTTGTAAATATATAATAATTCTGACAGACAATTTGTTATTTTACACTAAAGCTCGTCTGACGTCTCCAAGTAAAATCAATAATTATAATCGTAATGTTTGATTACTGATTGTTTTTAACATTCAAAAAGTCACCATTTCCTTTTGAACTCCGTGCACGCGATGTATAGTAGCTAAAAGCAACCGAACACCCACGCAACACGCTCCCATTATCTTCTCATACATTTAGTACATGTATTATTATTTTTTCTGTATCAATTTGTAACACGTCATAGATTCATTGTCATGTATGAATTAGTAGGATATTAAATCATGTATTGTTATTGTCCTTGTATTTGTAGATATTATTTGCTCATTCGTACAAAGCAAACATGACAGGATCACTGCACCTGAATACAATTCATTTGGCGAACGTTTGTTCATTCTTGTTACAAAGCATGTTTCCATGTGATTGTCAAATATGTAATGACGTCGATTCTGTTGACATGATAACAATTATAGCACGAAGTAGGACTACCTCACTGTCCCTCACTACAAACAGTGGAGGTGTTGTGGCACGATTGGATAGGCTAATTGACTGCAAGACACGGGAGCCGTGTCATCATCATCATCATCTTCATCATCATCATCATCACCACCACCTCGATCATCATCATCATCATCATCATCAACTACATCTTCCTCATTATCATCATTATCTTTTCCACAATCATCACCATCATCATCACCATCATCATCATCATCATCATCATCATCATCATCATCATCATCATCATCATCATCATCATCATCATATCATAAAATGTCATATCATATCATATCATTTCATATCATGCCATATCGTATCATATATCTTTTTCACCATCAAGAACATTTTCTTCATTATCATAATTTTCTTTTCCACAAATAAATGTACAGATTATGTAAAAGCACGTACATGGGTCATTCTTCGATAAGTGTATAGTTTTGCGTCCCGCTACTTTGGTGTCGCATAGAAAAAAAATTAAAGCTTTTTTTTGTTACCTCTTTGTGTTGACTATACAAGTAAGTAAAAAATCAACAAATACAAAAAAAAGTAAAGTGATAACTCTTATACTTGTTTTTATTTTATTTTTTTAAATGTTCCACCCCCCTCAAACTCGCATGTCACGATGGCATCATGTAAAAATATCATAATACAGCATTTCAAAAAAGATGCATATTTTTGGTCCTAATATACCTTAATAAATTCAATTTTATGAGTTGACTACGAATACCAAGATTAAATACGCACACATGCAACGATAAAAAAAAAAAAATTTAAAAAGGAATCTGTTTTGTGTGTCCCGATATTTTGCGTCATCTCCGTCACGCATTTTGAGTCCGTCATCTACGGTACAAAAATATGCTAAATTTGAGTGATCGTGGTGGCAACATGTCGGGTGACTAGGTAGTAGAAAGAAGAGACACGTTTTTTCCCCGGTCTATAGGTAATTAACATTGTTTTGTTGAGATCTTTGTCAAAAACCAGGTCCGTACCTTTATTAACCGAACGCTTGATATTAGCTAGATAAAAATATTAGATTGAATTTCTAATCATTTGTATGAATGTGCCCTCGGAACAACTATACAACACTATCGCTTATTTGTATTGCATACATTGCTATAAGCTATCAGCGATTTAAATGTGTCTGAATGTCATCTCCGTCACGCATCATCTCCGTCACGTTTTTTTCGTGACGGAGATGATGATCATCATCTCCGAACGATTGATATTAGCTAGATAAAGATGTTAGATTGAATTTCTAATCATTTGTATGAATGTGCCCACCGAACAACCATACATCACTATCGCTCATTTGTATTAAATACATTGCCATTAGCTATCGGCGCTTTACATGTGTCTGATAGTCATCTCCGTCACGCGTCATCTCCGTCACGGCTCTTTTGTGACTGAGATGGTGAGTTTTAGTTGGATTGTCAACTCAGTTAATTGACACACAATGTTGTTCAAAATTGACAAATATTCTATGACAAAGCTTAGTTTGCATGAATTTTAGATTATTATATAACATGTGATTATAATGTATTCTTAAACATGTTAAATACACGCTTCAGTCATTTCCGTCACGCTTCAGTCATCTCCGTCACGCCGAGTTCAAATGCATAAATTTCAACAAAGATTATACTCTGGTAAAAAATATTTGTATTGGTATTCTTAGCGATCTATTTACTCGTAATCATGTACCTCTCTTCATCCTAATTTCCTGAGAAAATTTCATAACACTGATTGAAAGCAAAACTATTTGGCAAAATTCACTATTTATTCAGCAAGGGCAAGTATAAATGGTGGCTCTAGAGAAAAAAATGTGATTATGGTTGACCAATGTTTTTTTTTTTTCTTTTCACAGTCACCCTTCTTTCCAAACAAAGATTGAATAAGAAGTGAATTATGTTCTTCAGTTAAAATGCGACGATCTAGTTGTGCAAAAATGTTGTGACGGAGATGACGCATTAACAGTGTACATGTTAATAAACCCCCCCAAAATATTACATAGCCCCATTAAAGATCGCGCCAAACCATATTTCCCTAATCTACAGATGTTAACATATATTAAACACAAAGAAAGTAAGTGGAGAAACAGTTTTGATTTTCACGATCTCACGATGGTCGAAAATATACACTTATCGAAGAATGACCCACATATCGAATAAGAATTTGTTCGTCTTTTGGTATTCATACTAAACTTCTTTTTTTTAATGCATAATATTGTCATCACACGGATAAAATTCTTATTGTCTGTATAGTGTATAACCATTTCATATTTCTAAAATCATTGCCCAAATAAAGGCGCAGTAATAGTAGTAGAACAATCAATTACTAGTAAAAAATAAATAAAATAGCCGTATTGTAATCATGCATTCATTCTAGCTTCAAGGGATAGTTGAGTTTTGGTATAGAGGGGTATTTTTTGCGAGATGATTAAAAACTGATTGTCAAATTTAAAAGAGCATACAATTTTAATGACATAATAAACTTTATTTGATCAAAATCGGTTCAGAAATGGCTGAAATATCCATAAACATAACCATTTGTAATAAATGTAGGTCCCACACTTATTCGATAATTTTGAACCAGCCGTTAAAAAAAATAATAAATGCTTCCTCTTTTCAAAAATTCACAAAAGAAGTTTTTTAAATAGTTGTTGATTATCTCTTTATCTAATCACTATTTCAACAAAAACATCACATGCACAATATTTCATTTTAAATGGTTGAAACCGATGAGTGTTTAGAGAGCGCCCATGATCTTTACTAAGTCATTTGTAATTTTGCATTGTTTCGAGTTATAACTATTAGTTTGTAATGTAATGGTGCATGTTTTGGTTACTCAAATTCAGTTTGACCAAAACTTTACTCTCTTTACCAGAACTCAACTATCCCTTTAAATGACAAACAAGTGAGAATGAATCAATCTAGGTGAACATGGTGAAGTCTATTGGGTAAGCCAATATTGATAATAACAATAATAATAAGTTCCATTCATATAGCGCACAATATGGTAATACAATCTACTGTATATGCGCTTTACAATGAATTATTAATTACAACAATTTACAATAAAGAAATTAACAACAAACATACAGAAGGGCAAGAAGGCGCCCAAATGTGTGTGTGTGTGTTTGTGTGTGTGAAAATGCACAGTACAGGCCTAATATAAAGTGTGTATGCGCAGTGGCGTACCCAGGATTTTTTCAAGGGGGGGGGGGGGGGGGGGGGGGGTTATATCGTCGGCCAAATTTCCGAGACCGAGACCATTGTTTGAGAATCGTGTAAGCAGGGGAGGGGGGGGGGGGGGGGGGGGTGTCCGTAGAACATTTTCGAAGTCGAGACCAGGATCCTTCAAAATTGTCGAGGCCGAGACCATTGGTAATGATGGTCGAGACCGCTAAAATGTGGACCAGCTACAATCGGTAAAGGGGGGTCCAAACCCCCCCCCCCAAAAAAAAAACAAACAAACAAAAAACAAAACAAAACAGTCATTTATTGGTTGAACCCCCTAACACCCAGCCCCCCCCCCCCCCCCCCACCCACCCCCTTGGGTACGCCTATGCGTATGCGTGTATCGTAATCGATATGGATATAGTTAAAGGGATAGTTGAGTTCAGGTAAGGAGAGTACAGTTTTAGTGAAACTGAATTTTAGTAACCAAAACCTGCATCATTACATTACAAACTAATAGTTATAACTAGAAAGGAACACAAAATTACAAATGACGTAGTAAAGATCATGTTATCATTCAAAAAGAGCCGTTAAAACGTAAGAGGGCGCTCTCTAAACACTCATCGGTTTCAACCATTTTGAATAAAATATTGTGCATGTGATGCTTTGTTGAAATAGTGATTAGATAGAGAAATAACCAACAACTATTTACATACCTATTTTGTAACTTTTTTGAAAAGAGGAAGCATTTTTTTGAATTTTTAACGGCTGGTTCAAAATTCTCTAATAAACCCGGGGCCCCGGGTTTATTACAAATTGTTATATTTATGGATATTTCAGCCGTTTCTGAACCGATTTTGATCAAACAAAGATGATTTTATTGTTTAAATATTATGCTCTTTCAAATTTTACACTCAGTTTTTCATTACCTCACAAACCAATTAAGTAGTCTAGCGCCCTCTCTACCAAAACTCAACTTTCCCTTTAATGTGCATCTCGATAAGGTGTCCATATGGTGTAAGGTGAATACACTTACAGTGAATCTATTAAAGACTAATTATTTGTTAATAAGAGGGAGTAGGCAATCAGTAGTAACTCAAGGGGTACTAAAAAAAAAAGCAGTGACTGAAATAGTCCGGGTTGATGTTGCATCATTCGTAGGAGTTTATATAGACCAACACTTGACATGGAAACCTCATATCGAAAGGGTAAATAAGTGTATTAGGAAAAAGGTTGGTGTTTTATATAGATTAAGACAGTTTGTGCCAAAGTATATATGTTTTATTGTTATTGTATAAAACGCTAATCCAACCGCATATGACATATGGAATTGAGGTTTGGGGAAGTAATTATGAAATACACATGAAGTGTTTATTATTAAGTCAAAAGATGGCACTAAGAGTCATAACATTTAGTCCAATTAGGACTCATTCAAAACCGATATTTCAGGAGTTAAAATTATTGAATGTGTATCAACTCCATAAACTATCTATTTGTGTTTTTATGCATCAATTATTGAATGATAAATTGCCTCAGTCTCTAATTCAGTATTGCTGTTTTATAGAGCACCAATATGAGACTAGACAAAGGGAAAGTAAGAAGTTGAGTGTGCCTGAGGTAAGGACTACGCAGGGTAAATTTTCAGTGTCATTCAGAGGCACATGCTTTTGGAATGATTTACCCCTATCTGTACGGGAGAAAGCATCAGTGTCTTGCTTTCGTAGAACTCGAATATCACAAATGTTAATAGAATAATTGTTTTGAACTTTTAACCGAGGTTCTTGCCTTTTTGTAAATATAACGTTATATAATCCTTTATCATTGTATTTAGTGTTAAATACCAAAGCTTTGTATTTAATCACAGAACATATTTTAGCCTAGATGTAGAATAGCTTGTAGTTTAAGCATGGATTGTACAATCCATGGTTTAAGTATGTATTCAACAGTTATTCATATGATTTCTCATTGTTGTGCTACTTATGTGTGTTAATGGTATATACCAGACACGATTAGCATTTAATGCTATTTTCTGGTCCCAATTATCCTTTTAATATTTATGTTACACATTGACATTTGATTGTTATATTGATGTACTTTTTATTTGGATAATAAAACATCAAACTCAACTCAAATTCAAAACTCAAACTCAAACTAATGCATGCCAACTAATGTCTCTGTACAAACAAGAATGGCAGCTCGGACACTCTATCCGTCCACGGACAGTCTGTACGCTCTCACCACAACCCACCGGGTCATACCTAATAGCTTTTAAATGATGCTTCTAGCAAGGCGCTTAATCTTTATTGAAAGGCGAAGGGGGGAAATTGGGCATGTTACAAAGTTACCAGAGGACTTGCCCACCTCTGTATCTTTAAACTATCAAGTATGGATTCATATTTGCTTGTCGTGATGTCGGGACAGAGAAAGTCGGTTCAAAGTACGTATGCTCGATTGTTGGTTCATCCACTCGATCATTATGGTCGATTTCAACTATCAAGTATGGATTCAAATTCACGTTGTCGTGGTTACTATATTCGTTAGTGACGACCTCTGTTCCAATCGGCTCAGGTGATAGGGAGTTGTCATCAACTTTGACTCTGGAAGAAAAATAAATACATAAATATTGGGTAGTGATTGATTAAAAATCACCTAGTATTATATTAGATTGACATTTCTTACAGTTTGTGTGCTGCATGGATTGATTGCAGTACACTGCAAAAACAAGGGTGTTAAGATGGTGCTAAATTAACACCACTGGTATTTATATTGGTCTACACCAGACTGGTGTGGACCAATATAGATACCAGTGGTGTTAATTTAACACCCTCGTTTTTTGCAGTGTATGTTTCTGGTGACTGGGTCAATAAAAAGTGATGCGCCGCGAGCGTCGAAAGATCGAATATGCGGTAGCCATATGTAGCCACCATTATATTATTACGATCATTTTTCATGAAAAACAGAATGAGCATTTTAAGCCACATACTTTTTACATTAAAATGTTTGTTTTAAAGTTTCACTTAGAAAAATGGGTACTGTATTAAACGCCGTATAACCATTTTGTACATTATTATAAGTATTTTGTATTTTGTATTCTTTTCATATATGACGCGCCAGTCATATGGTTGACTGGCGCGTCATGTAATAGGGATACATGAAACGACTTTTCTGTTCACCTTAGTTTAAACCATCTGACAATGATGACGACGATGATGATGACGAAGATAGTTAGGATGACAGTAATCGTCGGAATGATGACACCGAGACTCCGAGGTGAAGAAGAACCTATAATAAGTACAACATTAGTCTTCGTCGATGATTATAATATATAATACAAAAATTAGATCAAGCAAAATGGAAAAACGCCTTCAATCCATTGGTAAATCTTTATTCAATTATGTTTGACTGGTTTCGCTTAGAGCATTCTTTAAAAAAGTAACTGAAGTACATGTTAATATATTTATATAGAAAATAAAAATAGGCTATAACATTAAAGAGATCTAGTAACATTGTTCAACTCCATCTTTCGAGTCCACTTAACTCCGTACAAATTGTTGACTTTAAAACGAACGACTCAAACAGTCTGGAATATCAATTCAGGAACTTTTTTGGACAAATGTTAGTTAAAATATTGTTCTTGTTGTTGTATCATAAATAATGTAGCATTTGGTGCAATGTTTGAACTGTATATTTGTCATTTTGTGAATATAATTTGTTGGGGTGCATATTTTTATTTTTAAACATTTTCTTCATGAAACAAATGTAACTTTTTTTTACAGTCGAGAATCAAATCGAGAAGTGGACCTTACACGATGGTGATGAACATGTATGAGAATGATGAATAATAGTGTAAATTGTTACAAAGACACAAAGCATTTGAAATCGACGATTGATTGATAATAGCGGCAAGACTTAGAGTCGCCCCCTGCCCATCATATTGCAGAATGACTTTATGTATCCATTTTCCCGACATAGCAACGACTAACCTACAAGTTGAATTCCTAGTAGAGATTAGTTTTTGTTAAAAGCAGGTGGCTTGTATTCGGGTCATCAGGAAAGAAGCGCACATGATTTATAACAAGTTAGCGACCGGCTAAATATATATTTGTTTACATTTGATTAATTATTTCAAGTCGATCTCCACAAGACATTTATCCCAGTCAGCCTGCCCAAGCAGTACCTTTTGTGTATCGGTCAACATTGAACAAAGCAGTATGTGAATATGTTTTCTTCGAGAAACTCTTAGTCATGCCCTTGTCTGGTTGTCCATGCATGAGAAAGGGAACCCAGACTTGCCATTTCCATATTTGTGATGATATCTTTCACATGAAAACGTGAATTTAGCATAATACCAGAAAAGGGACGATCACTTTCTAGACATTAATAACGATTGGCTGCTTATAGCATGCTGTGTTCTACGGTATGGGCATGGTGGGAGTCGATAGACAAAGAAACAAACAAAAGCAGACAGTATCTTGATAAACACATTCTTTTACGAATTCCCTTTAAAGCCTAGTGCCCATTTAACGATCTGGGCCTAGCGATCTAGAGCGATCTTGCCCGAATAGGAGCGATCCCCTGAGATCTGTGGTTAAGTCGCCAAGTGGGCACCAATGGCCGCACCAGATCGCTGTAACTCGCGTCCGCAAGGGTGGTGTCGGTTGGTCGCCGGGGTTTTGACATGTTCAAAAATCTGGCGACCAGGTCGGTCTCGATCGCATTCGCGGCGATCTGGTGCGATCTGGTGCGGCCATTGGTGCCCACTTTGCGACTTAACACAGATCTCAGGGGATCGCTCCTATTCGGACAAGATTGCATAGGCCTAGCGACCTTGGAATCATCAGTTCGCAGTGAGTCAGCCTAATTCCATTGTGTACGCGATCTTTTCAATTTGGCCTCCTTGGTGTCATAGCTTGGCCCCTATTTCCACCCATTGTCAAGGAATACAATAACGAGGAATTCATGCTTTTTTTATTCTGAATTTGTTGGCGAGGCATGGCTAGCCGTTTGAACATTTATTTCATTTTCTTGATATCAAGAGTTACCAACAGCAAATCATTTATTGATATCAACAATTCAAGAAAAATATCAAGAAAAGAATTCTTGATTCTTGCAGGGCGCCTTTGTAGAGCAGTTTCGCATAACTGAACATTGAATTCAAGAAACCATTTTCTGTTGCTAACCAATGGCAATTCCTGATTTCAAAAATTCAACTCCTGGCATCAAGAAATCGAACTCTGGATATCTTTGCGACTGAACAACAGATCTCAGGGGATCGCTCCTATTCGGGCAAGATCGCTAGGCGCAGATCGCAAGGTGGGCACTGGGTTTATTAAAAAAAACTCGCAAAGTGTATTCTGATGTCAAGACAAGCAAGAGCGAACAATACCTGGCTCTAATTTTCAACGATGCGCGCATGCGTGGAAATGGGGACAATAGGAAGTCGCCATGAGATCGCATAGTGGGCACCGAAATGATCGCGTACGCAATGAGATCGGGCTGACTCGCGGCGAACTGGTGCGATTCACACCGAACTGAGATCGCTAGCAACTCGGGCTAGATCGCAAGCGCAGATCGCCTAATGGGCACTGGGCTTTAGTGTCCCTGTCTGAAGCTTTAGTGATTCTAGTGTTATGATTTCCCCATTACAATATATTTGATTTAACACACCAATATCAGTCGTCGCGTATGTTGTTGTTGTTCCTGTGCTTGATGCTGATGTTACCGATGATGCGTCCGATGTCGTTGTTGATGTTGTTGTAGTTGCGTTTGATGCATTGCCTTTTTGTAAATTAGAGGTCATAACACAAACATAAGCTCAAGTAATCAATTTCCAACCATCTTACATTTATCTCACTTTGTTTTGTTTTGCTAATCAATCATTTCCTGTTGCTTATTTTCGTTATTATATTGTAAACAAAATTGTTACTGCATTTGTTGAAAACTGTCCTCATTTCGAATTCCTCTCTTTTATATTAAGATGAACATGAAATAATACTCTCGTGTAGACCCACTCCAAAGCATGTAATATGTATGCATTATCCTTTCAGAAATCATCGCAGTGGAACGTGATTTACCTGGTGTATGGATAATGGATGTCTACAAACAAAATTTTAAAAAATTGCCTGTTGCGATACATAAGTAACTTGAAGATAAATAATAATGTTGATGAAAATTAAGAAATTCATAATACTTACCAGCTACTGGGGGTGGATCGACCGGCTCACTGTTTTGTAACGTTTCAAGAACAGAAAGAAACAACACAAACCAAACGAATCCCACTCTTCCAAACAGCGCCATCTTCATCTTGTAGCAGTTTTGCGGTCCATCAATTCACCCGACGAGAAATTAAAATCGAGCACCACAATTATGTGTCCAGTTAAAGTCTCACTTGTCTGCTTGTCTGTGTTTCAATTAGTTAATGAGTTAATCTATTTTCATTTTGTTTTGTGTCTGCGCATGCTCTCATTTGACTATGTGTATACCGTAGTGTATTAACTCTCTTTAGACGAAGTACCAAAAAGGGTTTTTCCAAGTGACCAGAGCATCCATCATTGTGAACTTCATTCCTCTTAGAACATTTAACAGACGATCTGGAAAATGTCGGCGCAAAAAGTCAGTGTTTTAATTCCATTATTTCAATATCCAAACACTTTACGGAGAATGTCAAATGAATCAACATTAAGTTTAGTTTATAGAAAAGGGATTTTTTACGAAAGCAAAACAAAAATCACAGATTTGTTTTTAAAAATGATCATAACAAATATATTTGATGGTTTCTTGATCGACCAACCAAATATTATTTACATCAAAATTGCATTTTGAATAGTTCAAACGTTTGCTTGCAAAGCGACACAAATATTTGTCAGTATAAATAAATAAACTCGATTTATGTCAACTTCGACAAAGAATGTCGTCATATGTCTGTATTTGATTATGTATTGGATCGATTACCGAACGATATTTGAGGAAGTTTGCTTAAGTTATTTCACGTTAATTTTAGAACCAGTGGTCAGCCAATGGAACGTTACAGCAAACACATCATTATTCAAATACGGCAATATTTGCCCGTCCTTGGTCACGCTCAATGGTCATCAACCAACCACTCAGTATGATTTAACCCTTCACATGCTGAATGTGTTAATTAAAGGTGCTGAGTTGTTGTGTCAGGGGACGCTATAGAGCTCACAGGGAGCAGCCATGTTTGCGTACGTCGCGCGTTATACAGCTTGAATTGGCTAGAGATGGGCGCACACGTACGATTCGGTCTGGTTCTGAAGACATGGCGTTGTTCAGTGCGGAGTCCAATATTTGACAAGGAGGTCACTTCAAGACAGTTTCTAACTACGATTGTCTGCTGCGGATATATGCGATATAGCCTGCGGTTATGTGCGAATGCCTTTGTTTGCGATTAGATGAGAATTCTCCTATTTTAACACTTCAAAGATGGTTTTGCCACTTCCTCGAGTACACTGCGAATGTCTGTGATAATGTTTGATGTGTTTGGATTCTCGCAGAGATTTTAGCCGTGTGCAGTGGCGTTCCGTGGTCGGACTGTTTTTCAAGGATTTTACTGCTTGCGTCTTATTAATCACTTTTAGCTTGTCACGTCGAGATAGACGACGGCAAAGAAATTACGTCATGTCTGCGATTCGCGCATGCGTCCAGTGTTGAAGCGGAACAAGTGCGGCCGCGGATGAGTCCGGACGGACAAGATCTGCGCGCAGATCTGCGCGCATGACTGGTTTTGATTTGAACATGACTGGTCGACGGCAGCCAATTCGCATCGTTAGAGGACGGGAACACTTATCCATGTCACATCGGCGCTGAGAGTGCCGGGGGCCGTACAATGACGTATGGCTTAAAGGTAGTGTTGAGTATTGGTATTTCCCGAAGTGCCCCCCGATATTGTTTGTGAGATAATGAAAAATTGTCTGTCAAATTCGAAAGAACATACACTTTTAATGACAGAATAAACTTTATTTGATCAAAATCGGTTCAGAAACGGCTGAAATAACCATAAATATATTAGTATTCAAACTGTTCTTCACCGGCAATCACCGGGCGATATTTAGACTTTTTAGAAAAATTTCAAAAAATGCTCGAAGACTACTTTGAAAAAAAAATCAGAATAGGTTTTTAAAAAGTCGTTGATGATATCTCTATTGAATCATTATTTTAACAAACATTAAATGCACAATTGTGTATGAAAAAAAGGCTAAAACCAATGATTTTTTTAAATAGCGCCCTCTTGAGTTGTAACGGCTCTTTTTGAATGATAACAGGGGTTTTACTTAGTCGTTTGTAATTTTGTATACTTTTTGAGCATGGTAAAGTTATAACTATTACTTTTTACCGTAATGGTGCAGGTTTTTGTTACTACAAAATTAAGTTTGACCAATACTCAACTATCCCTTTAACCCTAACCAGGCCGGGTTATTTTGGCTATGCTCTGCATGATTATGATTACACTTGATCATACTCATAATCATCATCACTATCACCATCACCATCATATTCGTCATCGTCATCATTATCGTCATCGTCATAGTCACCATCACCATCATCGTCACCATCACCGTCATCGTCACCGTCATTGTCACCATCACCATCATCGTCACCATCACCATTATCGTCACCATCACCATCGTCGTCACCATCACCATCGTCGTCACCATCACCATCACCATCGTCACCATCATCATTACCATCGCCATCATCAGCACCATCGTCGTCACCATCACCATCATCACCATCACCATCACCATCACCATCATCATCATTTTTATCATCGCCATCGTCGTCATCATCATAATCATCATCATCATCATTATCAATCATCAACATCATATCATATCATATCATATCATATCATATCATATCATATCATATCATATCATATAATCATCATCATCAACATCATCTTTTTCATCATCATCATTATCATCGTCATCATAATCCTACCATCATCACCGTCATCATTATCACCATCACCAATAACACCATCATCATCATCATCACCATTAATATCATTATACTTGATTAGCGCATGTTGATCCCATGATTTTATTATCGATACTAAAGGAAATTTACAGATTCTGTAAAAGCACGTGCATTTCAAATAACATTTTGTTCGTCTCTTGGTTTTAATGCTACCTATTAGTGTAAGCATACAGATAGTATCCATATTGTCTGTATATTATAGTACATGTATAGTAATAATGTTGAAGTAATTGTATATAGTAGGGTAATCAATTACTAGTTAAATAGT
>JBAMJV010008278.1:0-78067 GCA_037951105.1 Echinarachnius parma
ACATTTTCTGGTTTTCGTTAATGTGAGGAATTCTCACCGCCATTTCGTTTCGAAATAAAATATAGCACAAAGCGGTTCATAATAAAGTGAGGTTGGAAGTATGCATGCCTAATTGGATACGGTAGGACAAGTATAATATAACAAGCTGACGTGCCTGTATCAATATATACAATAAGCTATCCTTATTTGCATTGATTTGCCAAAAGGTTTATTCTAAAATTTTAAATAACATGTTTTCACTGCATATTACAGTACGATAAAAAATTTCGCCGCTTCGCGGCTCGTGGACGAAAGTGATACAAAATCACTTGCGGGAGTTCAAAATAGCACCAAAAAAAATCCCCGCTTCGCGGCTCGTGGACAATACTCCGCATCGTCATTGGGTCAACCCCCCCCCCCCCCCTTAGCAAAAAGCTAGATCCGCCCCTGAATGCCCATATCATTCTCTACTTCGGGGTCCGCGGCAAGTCATTTATGCCGTCATTGTTGTAAGACGTTATTTAGTCACAAATAACCGACTCTGTATAATACCTAGATCGAGCTTCATTTAATATATCTGACGTCAGGGTAAATAGGGGAACCAAATTTAGTCGGTGGAACAGGAACAACCATACAAACATAGGCACATTTTCTGGTTTTCGTTAATGTGAGGAATTCTCACCGCCATTTCGTTTCGAAATAAAATATAGCACAAAGCGGTTCATAATAAAGTGAGGTTGGAAGTATGCATGCCTAATTGGATACGGTAGGACAAGTATAATATAACAAGCTGACGTGCCTGTATCAATATATACAATAAGCTATCCTTATTTGCATTGATTGGCCAAAAGGTTTATTCTAAAATGTTAAATAACATGTTTTCACTGCATATTACAGTACGATATGTTTTCTAATAAGATCAGATATAAACATATAATTATTTCAGATTGTTATCAAACTTTCCTCCATGCATATGAACCTGTTTCTGAACAAAATTATGTTCAAGCAAAATAACAGTATTCGGCAATGACCCACTCACAAAATATGAAAAATGTGTTTTCATCAACTACCATGTGAAATAATATTATCTGTTAATGTAAAGATTTGGGCCAAAACTGCCTGAAATTGACTTTTTGAGAAATTAAATGTTCGGGATAAAAACAAATGTTCATCAAATTCCATATAAGTTGATAAATAATATATTGATTCATTATTGCTTTCATGATTTTTTAAGTCAAATTATGCGTATTTTGTATCAAGTAATATTCTTTGGATACACTGATTTAAATATAATGGTATAAATCATATTAACACTCACATACACGCACACACACAACCACGCATGCCCACATACACACACACATACGTATACACACATACACAAATACGTAAGCAAATATATACACACATCAATACACAGTTTCTTTAGGTAGATTTTTGTTATTCCTCCACATAAAATATAATCTTACAATGAAGTCTAAATATGCATAAGATTTCCTATACAATTTTATGTAGACAGACATGAAACAAATTGCGATAAGTAACTGTACTAAAAGTAGAACTATAACTGTTTAATATATTACAAAATTATAGCTTAGCTATATACTTTATCTACTCTGTATTGAACAAAACAATCATGAGGTAATTTTGATAGTAACATGAACTAAGGTATGCTCCTCCCTCGCACCCTCTCCACTCACACGCACATTCAAACACTACTCACATAATAGATATCCGCTCACAATCTTGATTTGAAAAATAAATAAAAAATGATACCCACAAAGTAATCTAGCAAGATTGCAAAATAAAAATTAATTTAACAAGCTCACAGGAAACATATATCAATCTTTTTCTTTTTCTTTTTTTTAATGTAAGAAGGCAAGAAGCCAACATTTATTCATTCTAATCAAAGATAAAAATACAAAATATATATGAACAGATACATACATACATATATTTAAACAAATTACCATAAGCCATATACAAATTAATAAAATTAAAGGAAAGAGAACTTTTAAAAGGCCATAGGGCCTTGTGAGCAATTCTCAGGAAGTCATATTACACAATTTTGGCACAATTAATAAAATGATAATTCACAATCAACAACAATAACAAATAATACAACAGAATCTTATTTAAGAGGATCAACAGTTTATTACAATATCAATAATTTTGTAGGAAATGGTGTTTAAGTGATTTTTTTAATAATCTTAAATTAGAATGAGAACGAATAGTACTTAACATATTCCAAACATTTGGGAGATTGAACCGAACAGATTTGTTAGCAAGAGTTGTAGTAACTGATATGAAATGAATTACCTATGCAGGTCTCATATTTATGAATACTTTTATTAAGACAAAACATCTCTGAAATATTTAAAGGTAATACATTATGAAAATAATAAAAGCCAAGTAATAAAATGTAGTACAAAAATAAATCATAAAACTTTAGAAAGTTCAACATTTTAAATAATAGAGCTGAATGAGCTAAGTTATTACTTCCTGTACACATTCGCACGGCCTTTTTCTGTAACTTTAATTATGAATCTATAACAGATTGAGAGGAATTTCCCCATACAACAACACAATATGACAAATGGGGCAATATCAAAGAATTATATAAAAAAATTCAATGCGAACAAGGGTAGGTAATGCTTAAGTTTATACACAATTCCAATGCACTTCGAGACTTTATGAATTATATATTCAGTATGTACGCTCCAAGTTAAATGTTTGTAAATAAATACACCAAGGAAATTAACACTATCTGATTTTTGTAACGAGTTTGAACCAATAGCTATTTCAATATGTTGAAGTGTGTTTAATACAGGACTATATTTATAAAAAAAATGGAACAAAGAGTGTTTTCTCAAAATTAACTAAAAGTTTATTAACATTAAACCAAGTAATAACTTTATTCAATTCAATTTCAATATTCTCAAAGGTGACCCCCCGATTTCTGACACCCCTGACACCCCTATTCTGACACCCTTTTTCCCCATTCATTTTGTACACGGATCTTTTTCCCTTTCCCCCGCTTTTTTTTCATGAGACTGTCTCTGTGAATGGTTCTTTTGCGTGTTAATATTCATTAGCTATTTAATCGATCTTTCATAAAGAGAGGCTTGGTCTAATTTCGTTTCTTTGATTGGCTCTTAAGGAGAGGCTTGGTCACACGTCACACACACACACACACACACACACACACACACACACACACACACACACACACACACCAGCTGTACTGTAACGGTAGTACGTGTCGATTCTATCTATATCTAGCTGCGCTTTCCCATCTCCATTTAGCTCTCTCCCCTCTGTCTATTACGGCCCTCTCTCGCTCACTCTCTCTTTCTCTCATGTAACGTTTGATCTCTTATTAGTGGTTGTGTCATTTTTACATTTCATTTGTCAACGTAGTAAGCATCGAATTTCGCGTCTTGTATACGTATGGCATCTTGTAATGGGATCGAATGTACATGTATAGCGACAGGGGCACGGGAGGGGGTGCACGGGGTGGCCACCTCCCCCCCCCCCCCCCCCCCCCCCCAATAATACAAAAACATAGCAACTGAAAACATAAAGAAACAATTTTTAAAGAGAACACTAGCAATACATGATAATGTCTGCCCCGATCTTTTTGTGTTTAACAAAGGCAGTGTTGGAGTCATACTTCTAGTGCACTCACCCGACCCCCCTATATCAGTATCAGTCCGACCACAGCTCATAGGCTTGTTGTGTACATGCAGCCACGATATCAGATAAACAAAATATTATGTAATGGCCCAAATTTCTCGCCTCCTTACATACACTGCCTTGCCCCGTGCGTGATCTTGTTGGCAATGCAAAGGTCGTTCCGATCCGGTTCCCACGGTTTAACTATACCGTTCCCACGCGCGCCGGTACGCGTTCAAGATCAAACGTAACATATACAGAGTGAGTCAGAAAAAATGTCCCATCTTTTAAAAAGTTGTCTTGTTTGAAGTATGAACATCTAATCATGGGTTTTATGACATGTCTTGGTAGAGCTATCCTCCACGCATATTTCGGTACCCTTCTCATTTGAATCTCTGCACGCATGACTGAACACAAGACAATCTTTACAAGACTGCAAAAACTCACTTGCGCCAAGTGGATGGATGATGAATAAACAGTGTTTTGAACAAAGACAGTCAGACAGACAGAAACGAACAAACACACACACACACACACACACACACACACACACTCACTCACACCCACACACACCCACACACACACGCACAGTAAACAAAAAAGTTTCATAATGCAGTATTAACATTTCCCCCCTTTCTGATTAAGCATTGATTTTTAACAAGATCGCTGAATGTTTAAGTGGCACACCATCATCATCAAGACAGTGCACATTAATCCAATTTGTTATCTCAATACTTAGGTACAATAACAATAAAAATGTATCTCATTTATCATTTACAATGAATATCTGTGATCCTGTTGTACTTGCCACCAAAGGGCTTGCCTGATTTGGCAGCAGTTAATTATGTTGAGCCCTGTGTGAGTAGGACAAGTACTGGAATTATGGTTTGTCCTCAGTTCACCCCGCAACAGAGATACTTTTTGGTCACCAAGTATGCAAGAACTCAGAGTGTAACATAAGTTTTGCAAGGGTTATGCCACCGTTATCCCAATGTTCGGTTTCCCGGCCGTAAAAGATATAAATTCTTTCACAATTTGTTTTATTCCTCACCCAGCCACTTGGCGCAAGTGTGATTTTGCAGTCTTGTAAAGATTGTATGATGTTCAGTCATGCGTGCAGAGATTAAAATGAAAAGGGTACCAAAATATGCTGGGAGGATAACTTTACCAAGACATATCATAAAACCCATGATTAAATGTTCATACTTCAAACAAGACAACTTTTAAAAGATGGGACATTTTTTCTGACTCACTATGTAGATAGAATCGACAAGTACTAGCGTTACAGTACTAGCGTTACAGTACAGCTGTGTGTGTGTGTGTGTGTGTGTGTGTGTGTGTGTGTGTGCGCGTGTGTGTGTGTGTGTGTGTGTGTGTGTGTGTGTGTGACGTGTGACCAAGCCTCTCTTTATGAAAGATCGATTAAATAGCTAATGAATATTAACAAGCAAAAGAACCATTCACATATTTATTCAAAGTAATAGCAGAAACAATTTTATTTTGTAAGTCAATTAATGCAAGGGTTGTAGAATAATTACACCTAAAACTATATTGACTATTACAAAGAATGTTAAAGTTACAAAGAAAATAAACAACACGATTAAATACACATTTTTCGAGTAACTTAGACAAACATGGTAAAATTTAAAATTGGACGATCATTTTTCAGTAAGTGAGAGTTACCTTTCTTATAAACAGGTACAATTTTAGCACTTTTTTTATTTTTGTGGTACTAAACCAGTTTCCATAGACTTATTAAAAATATTAATCAACGGTTCTGCAATTTGATGACTAATCCTTTTTATAATACAAACATTTAAACAATCATAATCATAAGAAAAAGTATTATTCAATAATTTACATATATCAATTAACTCACTTTCATTTATTGAATTAAAAAAATAGAAAACTATGAAATTCTAAACTATTACTATAGATTTTCCCGCTCAATTTCGCGATTGTGTCAATCGAATTGATAATAGGAGCAAACGAATTCGCGCGATTTGCGATCGCCGTACCAAAGCATTATACGAATTCGTTAATAGGCATTCAAAATCACGCCCGGAGCAAACGAATTCGCACAAAGCGCATACCATTTCGTCAATGGTCGTTCAAATTGACACGTAGTATACGTAGACGTCTCTTCGGTCAATCGAATTCGTGAAAGGGCAGCCAATTTTCAAATTACTGCTTTCGATATAAGAAATGTAAAGATAGATCAGCAATAAATTGGCTAAAAGCAGTGGCGTTTGTATTCAGGTAAACTTAATTCATATTCAGACAAAGCATGTTATATTTGGGGAAAATCAAGTCATAAATTATTCGTGAAATTTATAAAAGGAATATAATTTTGATAAAGGTAAATTTTGCTTGTAAGGTGAGAATGAGAAAATGGAATTCGGGTAAAAGGACCCTGGTCATCTGGAAATATATATATAAAATAAAATGCTTATAAGCTTCATGTATATCTTTGTTTTCTATAAAGATTCCCCTTTGGCTTATGATGTATTGTTTGTCAACTTATTAGGGGTAGGGAGTGGTGATTGTGCCTCCTATATAGCTCCGTGCTAAAGCGTATATCAATGTTCATTAAAGCTAAATGGGGATGTAGATGACATTACAATTGGAAAATCTTGATGATAAAAAAATACATGTAAATACATCATTTTGTAAAAATGTTCAAACGTAACAAACCGCACAATGTCCTTTCCAGGGCAAAAGTAAAACATTATTGTTCCCAGTTTCGTGTGTCATATCATAATTATATATATATTCAGACAATTAAAACAGGACGAAGACTTGTATGTATATTTACGGACGACTGAGAAATGCATACATATGTCTCCCATGAAAGTCCAAGGCCCCGAAAGTACCCCCCCCCCCCCCCTCCCCTACATATACACTAAAACGAATGACGTAATGTTACAATTGTTTGCCCCGAAATGAAATCGAATGCTCCAAACGTGCTCCTAAATGAATTCGATTGAGAAAAGTGCAAAATTGAGCGGGAAAACCTATATTATGGGGTCAGGATTCTAGGGCAGCAGTACAACAATTATGAAAATATGAGTTAAATTCATTTGCAATTATTTGATCATGAATTTCCTTATCATTACGTACAAAATAAGTAGGCATATTATTTTTGTAATATTGTATTTATAATTGACCATGTGCGTTTAATATAATTTATAGCGTCATTCAATTGATTAAAATAATATAGGTTTTCCCGTTCAATTTTGCACTTTTTTCAATCGAATTCATTTATGGGCATTCGAATTCGCGAATGTGCAGCCAACTGTCAACGGCCTTTCGCGAATTCGAATGACCATTGATGAAAAGGTATGCACTTTGTGCAAATTCACTTGCTCCTACGTGATTTTGAACGACTATTTACGAATTCGAATGCTGCTTTGGTATGGCGATCGCAAATCGCGCGAATTCGTTTGCTCCTATTATCAATTTGATTGACACAATCGCGAAATTGAGCGGGAAAACTTATACCTTTTCTTCGCATGACGCAATCAATTATTAACTTTATTTATATATGTTTTATAATTTCTTTCATTCAATGGGGTTTTATTTTTCAAATATCGTTTATACATTTGATTATTCTTCTGTATATATCTAAGGAGTGTTGGGGTTACCCATGGTTTCCGAATTTTACTAGCGCGTATAGTGCTTTCCTTAAAAGGTAAATGTTAATAAAATTATTAACATATACATAAATAAATCATAAGCAGCATTTACATTTTCAGCAGCATAGACAGGAGACCAATCCAAATTGTGAAGTTCATGTTTTAAATTATGAATTCCTTCCTCACAAATATTACGCTTCACATTTAATGGTATATTTCTTTTACTGAATAATTGAATATGTGTAAGTAAAAATACAGGTAAATGGTCGGTAATGTCAACAGAAAAGCATCCACAATCAAATTGGGCATCCAAAACATTTGTAAATATATTATCAATCAGAGTGGAGCTAGTCATAGTTATACGAGTGGGCGTTTTAATCAAAGGAAATAAACCAAATAATGAATTTACATTAAGAACATTTCTACCATCAGGCTCTAATGAATTTACCAATAAATTGATATTAAAATCTCCGAGATTAAATACGTTTCTTTGTTGACAGGATATTAAAGCAAGTAATTTATTATAAAATTCAAACAATATTTCTAAATTACAACTTGTTTTTTATAAACAACACCCACAGTGAATTTAACATTATTATCAACGAAATCAATAGAAAAATAAAAAAAGAGTAGAGAGGGCGCTGCAAAACACAAGTTTTCGTGAGGTAATGAAAAATTGAGTGTCGAATTTGAAAGAACATGCAATCTTAATGGCAGAATAAACTTTATTTGGTCAAAATCGGTTCAGAAATGGCTGAAATATCAATAAATATATCCGATCGTATTTATTTGGGCCCCAAATAAATACGATGATTTTTTGAAAAATGTTTTAAAATGCTTACACTTTTTCAAAAATGTTCAAAAGCGGTTTTTAAATAGTTGTTGATGATCTCTCTATTTAATCATTATTTCAACAAAACATCATGTCATGCATAATTTTGTATGAAAAATGGTTGAAACCAATGCCTTATTAATGAGCGCCCTCTTGTGTTTTAATGGCACTTTTTGAATGATAACAGGCTTTTTACTTAGTCGTTTGTATTGTTGTATACCTTTCGAGCATGGTGGGGTTATAAATATGCGTTTGTAATGTTACTGTGCAGGTTTTGGTTACTAAAGTTCAGCCTTACCAAAACTGTACTACCCCTTTAATACAGAGCCTGTATTAAAGGGATGGTTGAGTATTGGTCAAACTTAACTTTAGTAACAAAGTAATAGTTATAATTTCACCATGCTCGAAAAGTATACACAATTACAAACGACTAAGCAAAACCGTTTCCGAATTTTACTAGCGCGTATAGTGCTTTCCTTAAAAGGTAAATATTAATACAATTATTAACATATACATAAATAAATCATAAGCAGCATTTACATTTTCAGCAGCATAGACAGGAGACCAATCCAAATTGTGAAGTTCATGTTTTAAATTATGAATTCCTTCCTCACAAATATTACGCTTCACATTTAATGGTATATTTCTTTTACTGAATAATTGAATATGTGTAAGTAAAAATACAGGTAAATGGTCGGTAATGTCAACAGAAAAGCATCCACAATCAAATTGGGCATCCAAAACATTTGTAAATATATTATCAATCAGAGTGGAGCTAGTCATAGTTATACGAGTGGGCGTTTTAATCAAAGGAAATAAACCAAATAATGAATTTACATTAAGAACATTTCTACCATCAGGCTGTAATGAATTTACCAATAAATTGATATTAAAATCTCCGAGATTAAATACGTTTCTTTGTTGACAGGATATTAAAGCAAGTAATTTATTATAAAATTCAAACAATATTTCTAAATTACAACTTGTTTTTTATAAACAACACCCACAGTGAATTTAACATTATTATCAACGAAATCAATAGAAAAATAAAAAAAGAGTAGAGAGGGCGCTGCAAAACACAAGTTTTCGTGAGGTAATGAAAAACTGAGTGTCGAATTTGAAAGAACATGCAATTTTAATGGCAGAATAAACTTTATTTGGTCCAAATCGGTTCAGAAATGGCTGAAATATCAATAAATATATCCGATCGTATTTATTTGGGCCCCAAATAAATACGATGATTTTTTGAAAAATGTTTTAAAATGCTTACACTTTTTCAAAAATTGTCAAAAGCGGTTTTTAAATAGTTGTTGATGATCTCTCTATTTAATCATTATTTCAACAAAACATCATGTCATGCATACTTTTGTATGAAAAATGGTTGAAACCAATGCCTTATTAATGAGCGCCCTCTTGTGTTTTAATGGCACTTTTTGAATGATAACAGGCTTTTTACTTAGTCGTTTGTATTGTTGTATACCTTTCGAGCATGGTGGGGTTATAAATATGCGTTTGTAATGTTACTGTGCAGGTTTTGGTTACTAAAGTTCAGCCTTACCAAAACTGTACTACCCCTTTAATACAGAGCCTGTATTAAAGGGATGGTTGAGTATTGGTCAAACTTAACTTTAGTCACAAAGTAATAGTTATAATTTCACCATGCTCGAAAAATATACACAATTACAAACGACTAAGCAAAACCGTTTCCGAATTTTACTAGCGCGTATAGTGCTTTCCTTAAAAGGTAAATATTAATAAAATTATTAACATATACATAAATAAATCATAAGCAGCATTTACATTTTCAGCAGCATAGACAGGAGACCAATCCAAATTGTGAAGTTCATGTTTTAAATTATGAATTCCTTCCTCACAAATATTACGCTTCACATTTAATGGTATATTTCTTTTACTGAATAATTGAATATGTGTAAGTAAAAATACAGGTAAATGGTCGGTAATGTCAACAGAAAAGCATCCACAATCAAATTGGGCATCCAAAACATTTGTAAATATATTATCAATCAGAGTGGAGCTAGTCATAGTTATACGAGTGGGCGTTTTAATCAAAGGAAATAAACCAAATAATGAATTTACATTAAGAACATTTCTACCATCAGGCTCTAATGAATTTACCAATAAATTGATATTAAAATCTCCGAGATTAAATACGTTTCTTTGTTGACAGGATATTAAAGCAAGTAATTTATTATAAAATTCAAAGAATATTTCTAAATTACAACTTGTTTTTTTATAAACAACACCCACAGTGAATTTAACATTATTATCAACGAAATCAATAGAAAAATTAAAAAGAGTAGAGAGGGCGCTGCACAACACAATTTTTCGTGAGGTAATGAAAAACTGAGTGTCGAATTTGAAAGAACATGCAATTTTAATGGCAGAATAAACTTTATTGGTCCAAATCGGTTCAGAAATGGCTGAAATATCAATAAATATATCCGATCGTATTTATTTGGGCCCCAAATAAATACGATGATTTTTTGAAAAATGTTTTAAAATGCTTACACTTTTTCAAAAATTGTCAAAAGCGGTTTTTAAATAGTTGTTGATGATCTCTCTATTTAATCATTATTTCAACAAAACATCATGTCATGCATACTTTTGTATGAAAAATGGTTGAAACCAATGCCTTATTAATGAGCGCCCTCTTGTGTTTTAATGGCGCTTTTTGAATGATAACAGGCTTTTTACTTAGTCGTTTGTATTGTTGTATACCTTTCGAGCATGGTGGGGTTATAAATATGCGTTTGTAATGTTACTGTGCAGGTTTTGGTTACTAAAGTTCAGCCTTACCAAAACTGTACTACCCCTTTAATACAGAGCCTGTATTAAAGGGATGGTTGAGTATTGGTCAAACTTAACTTTAGTAACAAAGTAATAGTTATAATTTCACCATGCTCGAAAAGTATACACAATTACAAACGACTAAGCAAAACCCCTGTTATCATTCAAAAAGAGCCGTTACAACTCAAGAGCGCGCTATTTAAACAAATCACTGGTTTTAGCCATTTTTCATAAAAAATTGTGCATTTTAATGTTTTGTTAAAACAATGATTCAATAGAGATATCATCAACGACTTTGTAAAAACCTATTTAGATTTTTTTCCAAGTAGTATTTAAGCATTTATATTTTTGTTTCTAAAAAGTCTAAATATCCCCCGGTGATTACCGGTGAAGAATCTTTTGAATAAAAATATACTTTTGGATATTTCAGCCGTTTCTGAACCGATTTTTATCAAATAAAGTTTACTCTGTCATTAAAATTGTAGGTTTTTTTCAAATTTGACAGTCAGTTTTTCATTATCTCACAAAAAATATCGGGGGCACTTCGGGAAATACCAATACTTCCCTCCGTGGCTACGCCAATCAGAAATTACAGTTTGTTTTCTTTTTATTTTATTAATCAAGCCCCTCTTACCCCAAGGCTAAGCCAATCTAAAATTCTAGTTTCGTTTTCTCTTTATTTAATATAGAGCCTGCATTAAGCATGACCCTCCCCCTTCCTTCCCTTGCCTACAATAATCAAACATTATAGTATGTTTTTCTTTCTTTTTTTATTAAGCAAGCCCCCCCCCCCCAACCTCTTGCCCACGTGGCTACGCAAAACTGAAATTATATTTCTGCTTTTTCTTTATTTAATACAGATCCTGTATTGAACAAGCCCCACCTCTTCATTCTTGTGGCTACGCCAATCTGAAATTATAGTTGTTTTTCTTTTTTTCTATACAGGGTGGCACAAAAAAAAACGGAACGGGGCACTTCTCAAAATAAAGTAACACAACTATTCACTATGTTCATCGGAAAGGGTGTCTTTTCCAATGAAAAACGATACCAAGATCAGTACTTTTGGTTGTGCAGATTTTGTTTTATGGCGCTCTGACATTGTCTGAGTAACACCATGTCAGGTTCCCTTTTTTGTCAATTTTTACCAAGTCAGTGCCAGATAAATCGCACTTCATGCTCGTCATAGCGTCGAGCAACCATGCACATTCTCTCGGCACACGGCTGAATGCACACTAACAATAGCGCGCGTATTGCTCGTTGTTCGAATGCTATGACAGGCAGTAAGTGCGGTTTATCAGGCACTGACTTGGTAAAAAATTACAAAAATGGGAACCTGACATTATGTATTTTATTGTTTTTGTTGTTTATTTTATAATTATATAATTCAACTATTTTGAACACCAAAACAAACACCTAAAATGTAAACAAGACCAAATAACCAATGATATATCTCTTGTTACGAAAACTGATATTTCCATATGTTTTGTACACAAATCACGTAATTGAGCGATTTTCGGGCTGACATGCATAGACAAAAGGTCACGTGACTTTGTAACGGTAGGTCCGATTTTTCTACAAAATAAAAAAAAAAGTGCGCAAGACCCAAAAGAAAAAAGTCACCAAGCAGCGGGGCGTCATCTTTTTGCGTTCCGGACCAATACAAATAATCGCGGAGGGGGGCCATAATGGATCCCCATAATGGCTCCCCCCCCCCCCCCCCCCAGGACTTATTAGGGTTAAGAGAGCGACCTCTTGTCTTGTAATGGCTCTTTTTGAATGATGATATGCTTTTACATAGTTTGTAATGTTATTGTGCAGGTTTTGGTTACTAAAGCTCAGCCAATTTCTTGTATTGCTCCAAAACGCGGTAAGATGACGCGCCGCTGATTGGTGACTTTTTTCTCTTGGGTCTTGCGCATATTTTAAAAGAAAAAAATTTGAAAATCGGACGTACCGTTACGAAGTCACGTGACCTTTTGTCTATGCATGTCAGCCCGAAAATCGCTCAATTTCGTGATTTGTGTACAACACATATGTGACCGGCTCTGTCACTTTGGGTAATTCATCGGGAATATCAAAATTGAGATTATTAGTGTTTTGAATTCTCTAGGATTTCAGCTTTAAAATGATATACAACTTGATAAGTATGAGTTTCTTGAAGGCTAGAAAAACGCAAATTAATAACATGGACCAGAGACCCGTGATTTGTCAAACAACGGAGAAAATCGCTTCTAAAGTTTTGCATCCATTCAGAAAAGCATTCTCACACACCGAGCGAGAAGTTGAACGGTTCGCTTTCACATTTCCGCTTTTTGTAATCGATCAGCAAACGGAATAATGCATGCGCAGTTATACTGTTATTCATCGGCCAATCAGCAACGCTTTCGCCGGTATTACGTAATTGTACAAAGTCTCAGTTGATCGACAAACTAGCCCATGTGCTGCCCTTTGATGTGCATGTATTACAACCGCGGTGTATTGTGTATGTACGTACCACCATAAACCACCGCATCATATTCACCATACCGCCGCTGTACCACCAGTAGACAAAAGAAAAGCGCAGTTTGATACCGTATGATATGGTACGCTGCACACGCACACTGCACACTTGCGGCATGCCCAGCGCGATTCAATGCGGTACCGGTACCCATAGAATTATAAACAAAACAACTACTCATTTACTATACAGTAAGTTAAATGCCGCAAACGCTTCCTGGAAATGTACAACACACGGGCAATACAATTCTATTCAGGTTAGTCTGACCAATCACTGTACAGCTACAGTGCTTTCTTCTTGCAGCTCGCCGCAGCGGTACGGTCGAATCACACACACATAGCTGGCGCGTTCGTTTCACAATCGATCATGATCAGCCAGCGCGGATTTACTAAGTTTCTGGTCGAAACCGAAATGAAGGTTGCTTAGAAAAATCATTTTTTACGGCATAAAAAATTCGATTAAGGACCTGAAATTTTCAGAGAATGTAGATGAAACATGTAAGTATCAAATCCCATAAAGTTAAAAATTTCAGCCAAAGACAATATTTTATGATTTTGAGGCTCTAAGTACTAAAGACCCATCCCGACTTTACACCCATTCTCTGGGAGCCGGTCTCATATGGAAATATCAGTTTTCGTAAAAAGAGGTATATCATTGGTTATTTGGTCTTGTTTACATTTTATATGTTTGTTTTGGGTTTCAAAATAGTTGAATTATGGTAAGAAATAAAATCAACAACAAAAACAATAAAATACATGAGTTAAAAAAAATAAAAATTCAGAAGAAATTACAAAAACAATAGAAAACATAAGGAAGAACCTGGCTCATCCAAAATTTGTTTGTCGTATTATTATTGCAAATGCTCTAAAGAATATATGTAGTGATAACCAGAGTTTGAAGAGTATGAAGAATATATGATTTATGGGTAAAAATATGAATTTTATGACCATAAATATGCAAATTAATAAGTTTTTCCAAATATTAAAATTACCATTGTATTATATACACTTCACTTATCATGCGTGCAAATTTTCACTGCGATCGGCCTCTCCGCGGCCGAGATCTTAAGGGGGGGGCCATAATGCCCCCCCGGCCGTAGGAAGACCTCAAATAGCCCGGCCTTTTTGGGGTTAAGCAACCCCCCCCCCCTTGGCTACGCCAATCAGAAATTATAGTGTGTTTTTATTTTTATTTCATTAAGCAAGCCCCCCCCCCTCCAATCCTCTTCCCCCTTGGCTACGCCAATCTTAAATTACATTTTTGTTTTATCTTTTTTTATTTGATTAAGCAAGCCCCCCCCCCCCCCCCCCATCATCTTTCCCACGTGGCTACGCCAATCTGAAATTATAGTTATGTTTTCTCTTTAGAGCCTGTATTGAGCAAGCTACCCCCCCCCCCCCTCCCCCACTTCCTTCCTTCCCGTGGCTACGCCAATCTGAAATTATAGTATTATAGTATTATAAATTTCATTTTCGGACTAACAAAACTTCGGAATAACTAACCCGATTTCATTTTCGGATTAACGAACCCGATTTCATTTTCGGACTAACGAACCTTCGGAATACAACACCCGATTTCATCTACGGACTAACGAATTTTCGGAATAACGATCCCGATTTCATTTTCGGATTAAAGAACCCTATTTCATTTTCGGACTAACGAACCTTTGGAATAACGAACCCGATTTCATTTTCGAAATAGTGAACCTTCGGAATAACGAACCTTCGGAATAACGAACCTTCGGAATAACGGACCTTCGGAATAACCGAACCTTCGGAATAGCGAACCTTCGGAATTACGAGCTGTAAACGGTTATAACAGCACATCTGAGAACAGTCATACACACACACACACACACACATTAATTCCTGTTTTTTTATGTGCAGATATAAAAAGAGATGCCATCAGACAATGTAGTTTCAAAATTTGTGTAATAGTAATGTTGATGTTATAAAAAGGGATAGTACAGTTCTGGTCGAACTGAATTTTAGTTAGTAAAATTGTAAGTTATCATTGAAAACTAAAAGTTATAAATCAATGATGCTTGGATGGTCAAAACGCATTTGAATGGCTTAGAAAGAAAGCTACGTCCATAATTATACTCTCCCCTATACATCTCTATCCTTTTTGATCTTCATTCGTCTCATCCATACAAGCAGGATCATCGATATGGCGCATGGAATCTGAAATGAGAATAGAATAAAAGAACAGTATTATCCATAATATAAGATATGGAATTACTCATATTCAAAGTCATTACTGACGAACAGAAAGCTTGCCCGAGATACACTGTTGCCCGTTTCATACTAAGTATAATGATTATATAATGTGTCGAAACTATCCAAGGTACAATAAATTGTTGCATACATTTGCATTAATACATTAGCCTTTTATTTGGTGCTTTGAAAAGCAGGACCTTTGATGACTGGCATATTTTCCTCTCCAAAGCGTGTGTCCAACAAGTCATCGTTATAGGTCATATAGCTCAGAGTTGGCTGCAAATTCCTTAACCGAAATTAGCACAGGGGCTCTCTAGGCCATTCTCCGTCCAACGCCATTGGCTACATGCCAAATCATGCACCACAGATTTACCGGACGTCCCTGGTCTAGGGAATACAGGAAATTGCCGCTTGGACACAAGTGATGTGTCATCCACGGGCGTAGACATGTCATTGATACCCATTCAACTGGGGGGATGATCTATTCATCCACCCCCCCCCCCCCACCCCAGTTGAATAGGTATTACGTAAGTCGCTTCGCCCGTGGTGTCATCGACTCATCGTAATGGATAAGAGCCATAGCATCCTTGACCGAACATATGGAAGAAAAAGGGTTTGTCGATTACGTGGCGAAAAGCTCCAAGATTACTGCATTTACAAAACGACTTGAGGTTGTGACGGCTCAATGGTGGTAAGGGCAGGTATTCAATATGGCTGTAAAACGCCACTGGTAGTGCCAGGTGGAAATTTCGACACCAACGTCCACCGAGACTTTTTGTAAGACTACTGTCTCCCACAAGCAAGAAGGCCCCACACGGAAACCATTTCCGGCAGCTGCAGTTAGAGAATTTCTTGATGAGAAGGGGTTGCAGCAGTTACGATGGCCTGCTTCTGACCCTGATACGATCCATACTCAACCAGATTTAGTTTAGGCTCTGACAAAAGAGCGAGAAGAGCAGTCCTTTGACAGCATCAACAAGCTCAATGACAGCATCCTGTGACGTATTAAGCATTGACCTGTGTCAGTGGTGGCCCAATCAGGGGTCAGTGGTAATTTTCGATATTAATGACTGATTGAAAGATAGACATTTGAATATTGAACATTTTCATGCAAAAAACCGCTCCGATATTTGCCATCTTGAATGCTGACCAAATATGTAAATTGTAACAAAATCCTTAATACTGCTGTTGTTTTGCCCCCTTGTTTTTGTTTTACCCCCAATATACATTTTGCGAATGATATTGTACTTTAATTTCATTGTGATATTATTTTAAGAACTTGATAAAATAACGTATTGCGGTCATAAACACCACACATATCACATGATATCATAAATAATTCACAGTGACAGATGTAACTTAGTATAAAGTTGGAAAAAAATATTGCAACTTTATTGGGCAACAGTGTATTACCAGACAACAAAAGAAAATGTTGCTTTTATTTTATCTAGTGTACAGTTTACTTTCCTTTTTTGTATGTAAGGATGTAAAGCGACATTCCTCGCACACAAATACTCATGACCCCCCCCCCCCCCCCCCCTCCCCTTCCATACACACACACAGAAATGCAAACACCATACAGAAACATACATTATACTGACAATTATGGAAGATAACAACTTACTGCAAGAAGAAAACTTAAGACGATGAATATTATGGCGACTTCCCTCCATGGCCCTGACGACGAACAGGAGCATGATTCAGATTGTGTCTTTGTTACTTCACCTATTGAAATCACGAGCAGAAAAAACATAGTAATTTTGATGTTATATTACAAATTGTCACTCGGTCAATTTTATATTTGAATTAGATTAATAAGATATCGGAATAAGCTTTCGATCCTGACCAATTTGTTGTCAGAGCCAAGGCGAGAAAATAAACAAAATTTATAAAAAAAATTGTTCATATGACGAAGATTCTGATCGGAAGATTCTGATCGGAAGACATTCGTTATCGCCTATTGAAATTTATTATATTCTACGAGAATCTACATCCGGCGAATTCCCATGATTTTGCAACTTTTTAAATTCCGTTCTTTGGGCCTGTCATAGCTTCTGTATTTTCTCGTCATTTTTGCTCACAAATATAAAGTGTACCAATTACTCGTCTCACGATGCTACTTCTCCTAAATATACCTTTCCAGGTAAGATAAAAGACGGTCATCACTTGTTCATTATCCAATTCTGGTGAAACTGGCGATGGTAATAATGTGTTAATCCTCAAAAAGTAAGAAATCACGGTGGTTTTACCCAAACATGAGAATTGTTCTAACAGAAAATAATTATTTAAGGCAGTAAAATGTTACCTATTGATGGTAAACCCTGGGTTGCACTGGTTTGTTTCAGTGGATATATTGTTGGGAAGTCGTCTTTAGTTGGAGAGAACATGAAGTCATCACAGGCATCAAGAGGAATGGCAGCACCACTTTCCATCGAACAGCATTTGACCGGTAACTCGGGGTAAATCCAATAATAGACCGCATAAATGAAAGTCCCATCGTTGGTGACATCCCCACGAAGAGGAAGGCGTTTGGAGTGCTGGTAACAGACAACATCTCCCGCTCTGTCATTTCCAAGTGTTGCGTTACACCGAATCAGTTGCAAGTCAGTGCCCATATAAAAGTCTCCAAGAACACATTTCGCTTTACCCAGTGGATATGTGACGGTTACATCTGCTTTGTACTCGGTGCTAGATTCCACATTCCCACTTACAACGTCAAGTATGTTCAATATATAAAGGCCCTCATCTAGAACTTGGAGGTGAGAGATAGTGAAAGTGATGGTCAAGTTTTGTTGGACGCGATGATACTGCACACCAAAGCGTTCAAGTTGTCCAGATTTAAACGCACGGCGGAACGGCGTTTGGTCGTTCATGAATAATGGTTTCTCAGTTCCATGAAGGAAGATGCTACAAACGTATTGTGATTCTGGTTCACTGAGTGAATGATGAAAAGGAAAAGTCACATTTGATCCCAAAGGAAATCCATGAGTCAGCAGAAGGGGAAGACATACCCAAAGTAGCATTAAAAGAAGAACCACTGACATTGTGCAAACTTTAACTTCAAGGAACACCATGACGCCTGTATAAAGTGGAACACAATACATAAAGATGATACATAAACGTATAAGTATTACAAACATTTGGTCCTAACCCATATATCATCGCGTTGGTATATATGATGAGGACGATGAGCGAAATGTGTTGAGGTGTAGCTATTCATGATCTTATAATGACTATGCATTGAATTCTAACTACATGTATACCTCATTTGAACTGTAGTTTTTTTTTTCTTCTTCATTTTCTCGTTCATTTTATGTTCAATGCTTACTGTTAATAGCTTTGTATTGTGTATATGAATAATTCATTGTTGAATTGTAAAGTGTTCTGGAACCCTGTTCGATAGTATTCAAAATCAATGGGCAATAGTTAAGAGAACATTACGTGTATTTTCACCCTATTCTTCACATATCTAGGAAACAATGTCACTTTTCTATGAAAACGTCACGGATCATTCACATGACTCACAATGATACGGGTATATGATTGAAGTTTTAAATATCCCTTCTTGAAAATCCTCATGAAGTTAGTGGAGCAACTTTAAGAAGCCTCACATATGAATTCATCCAAATTGTATTATGAAACAGTGCAGCATTCATCGATACAATAAATGGAGTTGTATAATTATTCGGCTTCGTGTAAGAATGTCAGTGGTAGAAATATCAGATGAAGCAACATAGGCGGCGGGGTGTATGCTCCCTGAAGTTATGCAAACGGCCATATTAAGGCAAACAGCATCCACGATTTGGGCAAAGGCATGGCATAGTCGGGCAAACTCGAATTCGGGCAAAGTCATATCATATTCGGACAAAAACATGTAATATTTTATTTCATTTTCATTTATTTTGAAACTTTCATCAAAAAAGTTGTAACAGAATATAGATACAAAACACAACATAAATATCGAAATTGTGCCTAATTGCATTCAACAATTATATAAAAATAAGTAAATAAAGAATAACTATACAACATAATAGTATACAGTATAGTAGGAGAGTTGCATGGGGAGTCACAATAAGCTGCAAGCTTGATGGCGTGACACCCCAAAGAAATGTCAAAGGGGTTGCACAGTTTTGGTTTAGAGGGTGCTTCAAGTTCAAGGAATAATTAATTTGTGAGGTAATTGAAAATTAAGTGTAATATTTGGAAGAGCACGTGAAATTAAAGATAAATCAAACTTTCTTTCATCAAAATCGGTTCAGAAAGACCTGAAATATCAATAAATGTATCCATTGGAATGAATGTGGGACCCACAATTTATTCCATAGTGAAACAAAAAAATTCAAATAATACCTACCCCTTTTCAAAAATATACCAAAGAGATCTCTCTATTACATAATTATTTCAACAAAACAACAGCTTTACATTTTTTGTTTTAATGGTTAAAACCAACATATTTTTAGAGATCGCCCTCTTGTGTTTTAACGGCTTCTTTTTTAATGATAACAGCATTCTTACTTTTAGCCGTTTTGTCTACCTTTCGGGCATAATGGAATTATAACTATTAGTTTGTAATGATATGGTGCAAGTTTTGGTTACTAACATTTAGTTTGACCAAAACTGTAATATCCTTTTAAGGCAAAAGCATGTCAAGGGAAAAGTCATACAATTATATATATATATATGATTGTCGGGCAGTATTGTGATACTTTTTCTTTCTTTTTTTGCTTAAAGAGCATCCAATTTAGAGCGGAACATTTTGGCGTGGGCATTCGGGCATTCAAATTCGTCAATTGGCGAGCGATTGTAAAAATTGTAATTCGTCATGGCGTACACTAAGCATGTAAATGAAAAAAAAGAACATAACTGTAGAGGGCGAGATGTTTTAATTAAATGAATGAAACAGATCCAAGAGGTATCAACATAATGAATAATTATGAAATTGATAAATAAATTCAATGAAGATTAGACATATAAACATTTTTGAATTTTTTTTTTTTTAATGAATGAGATTATATTCCTTATGAAAATCACTGTGATTCACATGCGCAATGTGTACTTATCATGATTATGGGGAATATATGTATTTTAGTTAGCACAGTAGTATGTGAAACTTCATTATGTATATATAGAAATTGAGAACAAATGCAAACATTCGTTTTAAAAGGAATATTTATATACCAAACCAATTTGAAGGCTAAATGTGCGAAATCGGTTGCCTATAAACGAATTTTAATGTTGATTGAGGTACAAATTTCTTGCTTTTTATTACCTGTGCGAATTTGAATGACGATTGTGCCGTGTTCATTTGAACGATAACCAAACTTATTTGAATAAACAGGAGTACAAACTCAAATGCCTATTAACGAATTTGAATGCTCTTAAAGTGAAAATTAATATAGCGAATAGCACTTCAAGACAAATCTCTCTAATTTCAGTGATCGAATCGTTAGTTTGGCTGCTGTTTTGACGAATTTGACCGGGAAAACCTATATTTTCAGAGGTCTTTATCGTCTTTGTCTCCTTGATCCAAACAGTCGTCGCACTGGACACATCATTATGTTTTATGTTGAATGTTTTTGTCCCATTTCAAATGTAAGAACAATAATCCTTTATAGGACAATGAACTAGCTAGCTTATAGGTGGAGTCCTAAGTCGGAAAGTGGTCATGATTATGAATACTTTCAAAACAAAGAACCACGTTGCATTTTCGGACTTGCGAATACTATTTGATTCATTATCAAACATCCATTAACTTCTTATCGCCTAAATTGCCAGCGCTACTGCAAATATATTAGCAACAGTATGCGTATATGTTAACTGGCGGGCAAGTGAGCATCACGGAATGAATTCCTCTCCGATCGGGATTTGAAATAGCATGTCAAATCCCGAGGGAACAGTTCATGTTGTTCCAGATAACATCCGTTTTGTTATATGACTTAGTCTTATTAAGAAATGTAATCTTTACTATAGGTTTTCTCGGCAAATTTCGTAAACTTTTCATTCCTATTGATAAGCGTTTCATTCAAATTTGCGAAATTAAGCTGAAGGCGTAAAACTGTCGTATAAAATTGTATATTCTTCATTCTATTCACCTCTTCGCTCAAGTGATTTAGCACGTTTAGCATTCAATTAAAAAACACGCTATTAGCATTCAATTTCGCCAACGGAATTAGAAAACTCAATTAGAAAATATTGTCGCTTTCCAAAGTGATATGGAAATCACTGTCTGTGCTACCTAAACTATGCTGTACATATTAATGGTGTCTGAAAATGCCACAACATGAGTGTAATAAGTGCGTACACTTTACCCCTTTGAGTAGATGACATTTGAAGAATGTAGTAAATATTACATCATGTGTCTACTATCGGTATTGAACATAACCTTTGCAAATCGATAGCATCACAAGCAAATTCAGTCACTAATGTTCATGAGAATTAGTTCATATCGACCAATCCCGGGTCTGAAGACTGGTACCTAACGCTATACGGTGGAACAAACTGAATCAAGTTGAAACCCCAGGACTGATTTTAGCCAATTACTGGCTCATATCAAAATAATCAACTGTAAATTTTCTTGTAAACGTTTTATTTTCCTTGAATGTCTCTTACTTCGATTCATTTTTTAAAATAATATATAAGCAATAGCTAAAGGAGTGGTACTTACATTGAAATGTCTGCTTGAATGTTCAATCCACTGTACGTTTTTGACACAAGTAAACGCGGGTATTCAATGTTTTCTCGAGTCATGTGACTATTATAATGTGTATTCAACTTTTATCACGCATTACCATGTATTTGTGTCTTGCCTATTAGCCTACTATCACTGTTTGCTTTTGTCATTCTGTTTGCAAAATATGCTTATTCTTTATCTGCGATGATATAGAGCAAATATTGTTCACGTGTGGTGCGATTAAAGGGACAGTTTTCGCATAGAAGGTACGTGCTTCAATATATACAATTTTTTTGTGAGGTAATAAAAGACCGAGTGTAAAATTTGAAAGATCATACAATTGCAAAGACAGAATCAACTTTAGTAAATCAAAATCGGTTCATAAAGTGCTGAACTGTTCATAATTTTATCACATTTAAATAAATGTGGAAGACCAACTTTTATTCAATAATTATCAAAATGCTACAATTTAGTTTTAATCTACCCAAATGGTTTTAAAATTGTTTTAATTATCGCTCTTTTGAATATTTTGTTGTTTTTAACCAAACGCCACATTCACATTTGTTGATAATTAACAACAATCGTTGAAACTTGAGGTGTCTGGAGGGCGCTTTTTTGAATGAAAACAGCCTTTTTACATTTTATATGTAACCGAATATAAATGTGCAACTACCATTCAAGCATCATGGAACTATAACTGTTAGTTTTTCGTTTTACTATAATTTGCTGGTTATGATTACTAAAATTCTGCTCGACCAAAACTGTACTATCCCTTTAAAACATTTATAGAATCACAAGACCATATTACGTTAATCATTAACAAGAAAACCTATTCCATGTACATGACGATACTTGATTCTAACGGGTTTCATAACTGTTGAATAGTAGCCCTGATGAAATGAGCGGTTAAGCGGACAATCCCAATATGACAATCAAACATGTTATCCCTTTAGCATATTTAAACAAATTTATTCGAACCTTGATCACGTAGCAATCAATCATAAGATTCAAGTAGGCGTACGTGATATTTCAATTTCTTTTTGAATGATGACAAAGAGCATTATCTTTTTTCGTTAGGCAGTGTGTGCAAATATCAGGACTGCTGTGACGTATCGATCTGCAAGGGGGAGTATTCTAGGGTTATACAAATGATACGTTTTCAGAAATTATTGCATTATATAGGAATAAATCTGCATATTACATTGGAACATTTGTTTAAAATAAGTAGGGAGAATATTATGTTGGAATGTATACATAAACATTGCAGTTTGCATTAAGTTTATATCACTTATCTTCAATAATCGCAGTAGAATTTTAAAAATAGAGTCAGTGTTGGCATGTGCTATGCACATCTTGTAAAACTGTAATCTCTATTTGTGCCACGTTATTATGTTGTGAAATGTATAGCTGTGTGATAATGTAAATATACATAGCATATCTAATCAATCAATCAATCAAACATACGATGCAAGTACGTGACATTTTTCGTTTTAAATGATAACAAAGAGCATAATCGTCTTCGTGTGGCAGCTAGTGTGTGCCAATATCAGGACTGCTGTGACATAAGAGAGAGTAATTCTAGGATTATACAAATGATAGTTTTCAGAAATTCTTGTTTTATAGAAATGAATCTGCACTGCATATTACATTGGAACATTCGTTTAAAATAAGAAGGAATAATATTCTGTAATATCTGAAGCTCTGCAACTTCTTAGCACCTTTTCAAACATAATGTAATCTCCTAAAAAAAAATTTGAAACTCAAATTTGATCATTCTTATCGTTCGTGTTAATACATTTACATCTTCATCTCTAAATGTTGTCTGCAGAACCTCCCCCCCCCCCCCCCCCTCTTTTGTTGGTTTAAAACAAATTACATAAGCATGAAAAAACAAATTAATAAACGACACTTATTGTGGTGTGAGATGGGTTGGGGTGGGAGGGGTGGTGTTCAACTCCTCAACCCCCCCCCCCCCCTCCTCCTACCCAACCCAGGTGCGACCCATTTTTGTAGTCAGCCCCCCCCCCCCCCCATACACTTTCAACACCTTTCCGTGCCCCCTGTAACGTGTATGAGGTTTATGAGTACTGTTTATGACCGTTCATTAACGCTCTTGAGCTAAATAATTAGTAGATATTCTTATACTAAATTGGCATTTTAACAAATATAACCCTATTTTATTATTCTCTTGCCATAAGCTTAAGCCCCATAACACGGTAGAAGAGAAATGTGGAAGCTCCAAGTAATTTTCGTGGAGTTAGACACTTTACTAGTTTCACTTTCAAACATAAATATATTTTAAGAACAACCTTGAACAAACCTTAAAAAAACAATTGTGTCATGTCTGTGTTCTAAAAAAAATCTTTTATGAGCCAAATCAGAGAGTTTTTTTTTGTTTTTGTCATACACATTATTTTACTTCAATATACAGGGTGGCCCAGAAATAACGGAACGGGGCACTTCCCAAAGTATAGTAACAAAATGAACATGTCCGTTGGATAGGGTGTCCTTTCCAATGAACAACGATACCAAGAAAAGTAATGTTGGACGTGTAGTTTTTGTTTTAGGGCGCTTTGAGTGAGACCATGTCAGGTTCCTATTTTTGTCAATTTTTACCAAGTCAGTGCCTGATAAATGAGACTTATTGCCCTACATACCATTCAACACGCGAATATTCCGCGCGCCATTGTTAGTGTGCATTCAGCTGTGTGTCCGGCGGTGCCGAGAGAATGGGCTTTAATTGGTCACTAGTATGGCGGGCAGTAAGTCTCAAATATCAGACACTGACTTGGTAAAAATTGACAAAAATAGGAACCTGACACGGTCTTACTCAAAGCGCCCTAAAACAAAAACTACACGTCCAAAATTACTTTTCTTGGTATCGTTGTTCATTGGAAAGGACACCCTATCCGATGGACATGTTCATTGTGTTACTTTATTTTGGGAAGTGCCCCGTTCCGTTATTTCTGGGCCACCCTGTATAGCGGCTCAATCATAATTTTAAATTGCATTACCTTTCTCATGATTGTTCAACAAAAGAGCAAATTTCTGGTACATACTGTACATATAAAATGTTGCAAGGGAAAAATTAGGACTGACATCAAGACTTTCTAAACCCTCAAGACTTGCATTGCCATCAACAAAAACAAGGTCATCACTTTGTTGAAATTTCTACGAATTTCATCTAAAGCGCTGATAATGTGCTCTCTTCTTAACCACAAACATGACAGCTGACATTATTCAAGTTAACTGTACTACAGCTCAAATTGCATTCTTGCCAGGCACGGGCCTATCAGAACAGCAAGTCTTCTAATGTTTTATTACATCTATCTTGGTCCAGTGCGCTGTTGTTTCTGTTAATGGGCCATTCTTTGAAAAGTGAAACTTTTTCGGAAAAACTGAAGTTTGATTTTTCTGTTGTTTTGTTCCATTTTTGGAATGATCCATGTGTAAAGTTTCATGAAATATATTATTTACATTAAATAAAGACACTTTCATACTCATTTGCATACATTTACATATTTCAATATTTTTCTAAAATCATAACCCAGAAAATAATCAAGATATCGAATGGATAGTTAGCAAGCTTATTCTTCTCACTTTCCTGTACATGTTGATACAAACTTTGTAAAAATTGAACCTTTCATTCCTTTCTAAACCTGATATTATAAAATTCCCATTTTCCCATTCATATTGTACATGTCACACACGTGACCACCCCAAAATGTCACACAGTGACCAGACGTTACCACGTAATTAAATGCAATAAAAAACAACGGTTTGATATAATTCTTATTCATTGCTATTTTTGTACTTACAGATCTATAATACTTGTCTGGTAATAAGATGAACATTGTAGCTTTCCATATTTCAAAGGATTTCCCAAATGAAATTGAGTTATGAAAAAAGCGCTCCGTGCGAAGTCACACACGTGACCCATGCCATTTGACCTCCGACATTAAATAACGTAATCCTTATAAAATCTTTTGTGTTAAGTCTGAAAGACTTCAACATATTCAAGTCACATACAAAGTAAAAATCATTATACCTCTTATACTTACTGATATATAAGCATCCTATTTCAAATGGCCCTAATGGCCCTAATACTAATAGGGGAAACTGTCCCAGTAACACATTAATATCCTGTGAGGGTAAGCTAAAAGGTTGTTCTAAAATCTCTACAAGTTGATGTTACGCCCAACTGTTGTTAGAGTACCTTCTAAAAAACAATAGCCAAGGTCTTTGGTAAGACAGTTATGCTTTTGACTCCCTTGCAGATGGAAGAATCTCATATGGGTTTGTTTTAAACGTGCTTGTGCGAGTGTTGGTGTGCATGTGTGCAAATGTATGTGTGTGTGTCATTTGTGTGTGTGTGTGTGCATGTGAGTTTGTTTTCGAGTGTATACATGTGTATGTTACCCCCTAAATGATTAATGTTACAATTTAACAATTACATCAAGGCAATATAAAAACAGAAAATTACAGCGCAAATACATGGGACGAATTTGAATCAAATTTTAATGAAATTGATTGCAAATTGACGAAATTGCGTTCGCTTTTATGTGTTCAGCAACTGTGACCGACGAATTTGATTTGCAATGGAGGAAAATGGGTGACGAATGACTAAATTGTGTGGTCACTTTGTTAAATTGATCGACAGAAGACGAAATTGAAGTTAGGATTTCCGCTCTGGTGGTTCCTCTGTACGAATTTGAAGTACAGATTCATTAAATTGAATGACAAAAATTTAAAAATGGATGGGAAAACCTATATTAGAATTAACTGCCATATAATTCCCGGCCTGCATTCCCGGGGAGGCACTCAAATTATTTCTTGACAGGGGTGTGCCACATGGAAATCTAAAATAGGGGTCTTAAGAGCTGACTACAATCACAAAATGTAGGTTCTTTGGCGCTACAAAAACCCTGAAACGGGGACTAAGGAGCAGACTAAAACTACCAAATACGGGCAAAATACATGAACTTGGAGCTACCAAAGACCTACGGAAACCCTCAAATGGTGGACCAGGAGCGGACTATAGAAGAATTATGGACTTCAGGCTACTCAACTACCTAGCCAAGTCATTCCGGGGGTCTATGGAGCGGCAATTTTTGAAAATCGGGTATCTTTAGAGCGGCAATCGGGTGTGAAAACGGGGTTCTTTTAAGCGGCACATACCCGTCTTACATTATACATGAGTGCCCCCCCCCCCCCCCCCGCCTGCATTATGTTCACTAGAGCTGCATTCTTTGAATTCATATATGACATTTATTTGTGTGTAATGCTCAGCTTGTGTTCTTGCATTTTTAAATCAATAAATTATGCCTATATTTGGGCTGATTTTAAAACTCCTTTATGTTTTAAATTTTTAATTATGTTTCTAGCAACTCAAAAACTCAGACATATTCATCATCATCAAAATGGCTGTATATGAAAACAAAAGAACAAATTTGAAACTATATTTTTTTTAATTAAAGAATAATAATTCATTCTTTTCTTTTAATGTATACAAATTTACATTACACAACTATACATTTCACAACATAATAATGTGACACAAATAGAGCACAATTTTACATGATGTGCGCATGCCAATATAATTATTTACACAGCAAGGTATTCTTCACAATTGTTTTCAGGATCAAAACAAATTAAGTTAATTTCCACCATTATGTCTGAAGCTCTGTAAATTCTTAGCACCTTTTCAAACTTAATGTAAACTCCTAAAAAGTTTGAAACTCAAATTTGATCATTTTTATCTCTCATAACAATTGCAGCTATCAAAATCATGATTGAAAATTTCATACCAAAATTACTCTTCATTATTATTCAAAAAGTGCACAATAGTGCAAATGTCTCCTAAATACATTTAAAATGTTCAAAGGGTAGACATACATGTATGACTGCCAGCAAGACTTTCATAGTTAGCTCTTGATATACTAGATTCTCATCGAAGACGTAAAGCAGCAAAGAAAATGTCATCACATTGTTGACATTTCTATCAATCTCATCTAAAGTGATAATTTGTGCCATCTTGATTGGTCCCTATCACACTTTGTCAAGCCTGGTCTGATGGCAAATTTAATGTACTACTGAGAAATAGCATGCGGTAAAAATTTCCATCAAGCTCCACGTATTATTGAATATCTTGATACTTGATCTTGATACTCCCACATATTAAACTCGCTGTAATATGCAGGTCTGCCGCACACAGTGAGGCTTTTGACTCCCTTGCTGATGAATCTCATCTTGGTTGCAGGTAAGGTCTTTGGGGAAACACTGCTCATGTTACCCTTTCCAACAACAGTTCCTCTAACAATATCTACCATTGACAAGACCGCTCTAATAGGGCAAATGTTTTGCTATCTTGATATTCTATATTCCTTAGAGGGCATTGATGTTGTAGTGAGCCGGCCTGCCACCCACAATGAGGGTTTCAACTTCCTTGCTGATGAATCTCATCTTGGCAGGTTGTGAGGTCTTGGGGGGAAACACTGCTCCTGTTACCCTTTCCAACAACAGTTCCTGTAACAATATCTACCATTGACAAGACTGCTCTAATAGGGCAAATGTTTCATCATCTTGACATCCTATATCACTCAGAGGGCATTAATGCTATAGTGAGCTGGTCTGGCGCTCACAGTGAGGCTTTCGACCCCCCTACTGATGAATCTCATCTTGGTCAGGAGCGTGAGAATCTTTTGTGCTATTGGGGAAGCTACTTCCCTGCTGCATTTCCTACCATCAATACAGAGTCTGCTTTGAAAGCAATATGATATAGCATCCTGTGCCAATTCGTTTTAAACTCCAGCACATGAAAACAATTTGTTTGTTATACTCTAATACCACTCAGAAGGCATTGATGCTGTAGTGCGCCGGTCTGGCGCTCACAGTCAGACTCTCGACTCCCCTGCTGTTTAACCACATCTTGGTCTGGAACGGTGGTCTTGGTGAAACACTGTTCCTGTAACAATATCTACCATATCTGCCAAGACTGCTGTTATGGAGCACATGTTTACTATCTTGATATTCTATATCCCTCAGAGGGCATTAATGCTGTAGTGAGCTGGTCGGGCGCTCGCAGTGAGGCTTTCGACTCCCTTGCTGATGAACCGCATCTTGGTCCGGAGCGGCGGTTTCAGCCCCTTGATGACCTTCTCTGCATCACCCTTCACCCCGTCACCCGTGAACATGTACTTCATGTGGTAGCTGTGGGTTGGGAGGGTCAAGGAAAACTTGGACCAGCAATTATAATCATAGACCATGTCATGAAATATTTTGTGAAATTCTATGTGCGGTTATGTATTTCTGCTATAAAGAAACAGCGTCTACTATAGCAGTTGTTGAATTCATCATCATCTTTGTCATAACCATTACCATCACTATCATCAGCATCATCATCATCATCAGGGCCATTCTTGGTCATGTGTGTGACCCAAAATATGAAAAATTCTGCAATAGGATGCTTATATTTTAGTAAGTATAGGAGGTATGGTGATGTAAACTTCATATATGACTTGCACATGTTGAAGTCTTTCATGTGTAACACAACAGATTTTATTAGGATTACGTTGCCCAAGGACAGAGGTCAAATGGCATCGGTCACGTGTGTGACTTTGCACGGGATGCACTTTTGAAGAAAAAAAATTTAACTCAATTTCATTTTGGAAATCCTGTAAAAGATGAAAAGCTAAAATGTTCATATTAGTATCAGACAACTTATATATATCTGTAAGTAAGAAAATGGTGAAAGATTAAAATTATCTCAAACTGTTGTTTTTTAATGCACGTTATTATGTGGGGATGTCTGGGTCACGTGTGTGACATTTTGGGGTGGTCACGTGTGTGACATGTACAATGTGAATGGAAATATGAATTTTACAAATATTAGGTTTAGACAGTAAAATGAAGTTCAATTGTCACAAAGTTGTTATCATCATGTACAGGAGAATAAAAGGAATGAGCTAGCTTGATTATTTTCTGTCTAAGAAATTTTATAAATTCAATAAAAAAAATATATTTCATGAAACCTTGGACACTGATCTTTCCATTAATGGAATAAAACTACTGAAAAAACAAACTTCATTTTTTTCAAAAAAGTTTCACTTTTCAAAGAATGGCCCATCATCATCATCATCATCGCTGTTGTCCTCGTCTTCATCATCAACTTTATCATCATCATCATCACATCATCATCAGCAACATTATCATCACCATTGCCATCATCATCAATATCATCATCATCATTATCATCATCATCATCACATCATCATCAGCAACATTATCATCACCATTGCCATCATCATCAATATCATCATCATCATTATCATCATCATCATCATCATCATCATCATCATCATCATCAGCATCATCATCATCATCATCATCATCATCGCTGTTGTCCTCGTCTTCATCATCAACTTTATCATCATCATCATCACATCATCATCAGCAACATTATCATCACCATTGCCATCATCATCAATATCATCATCATCATTATCATCATCATCATCATCATCATCATCATCATCATCATCATCAGCATCATCATCATCATCATCATCATCATCGCTGTTGTCCTCGTCTTCATCATCAACTTTATCATCATCATCATCACATCATCATCAGCAACATTATCATCACCATTGCCATCATCATCAATATCATCATCATCATTATCATCATCATCATCACATCATCATCAGCAACATTATCATCACCATTGCCATCATCATCAATATCATCATCATCATTATCATCATCATCATCATCATCATCATCATCATCATCATCATCAGCATCATCATCATCATCATCATCATCATCGCTGTTGTCCTCGTCTTCATCATCAACTTTATCATCATCATCATCACATCATCATCAGCAACATTATCATCACCATTGCCATCATCATCAATATCATCATCATCATTATCATCATCATCATCATCATCATCATCATCATCATCATCATCATCATCATCATCATCATCATCGTCATCATCATCATTACCACCAACAACAACAACACTACCAATACCACCACAACCATCATCACTACTCTCAGAACATCATTCTAGCACTTTTTTCAGTTTGTACAAAAGGATACAAAAAGTCACAGATGGTGTCTGCATGGTTGATCTGTTGGCTGTGCCGGTCCACACACTGCAGCATCTCATACAACTCTGTTGCAATCTATTGGAAAAGAAAAGATTACCAAACATCTTTCATGAATGTTCAAAATCTGTTGCAATCAATCACCAGAAATGTAATTCACTAGATCAAATACATTAATGTGTGTTCGATTTCATTAGTATTTCTGCACTTTTCGTATTGAATTAAATGTCCTACCTCCATCAAACACCTGGTCCTCTCTGCGTGGAATCGCTGGAGAAAGGGACCAACGATGTGGCAGATGAAGATGAACTGGTCCTCTGTCTTCATGTGCGGCTTCACTTGCTCTCTTAGAAACCTGGGGGTGTTCAACAAAGATTTGAACTTAAATTCTATGTCAGACTTTAAATTATGTTAAGCCATTTGTAACTCAGGCATAATATAATTTCTAAAGCAAATATACAATTATTTGAATAATTTTGATACATATCTGCATAAATAAAGCTTGAACTCTTAAAGTTCAAATTTAGTTTATGTAACACTTTAAAAAACAATTTGACTCAAGTAAGAAACAATAAAGCAATGCAAAGTTGAAAGATATACAAAGTATGGATGCAATTATTATAAAAACATATTCGAGCAATGAGGAAAGCACCTTGAATACTTATATTACATCTATTTGTGCAGTTCCTTCTATCTTTATAATTAATCAAATGAGTAGTAGGATATTGTACTCAGAGGGTTAACGAGGCAACAACTCACTGTGGTAGAGGCGTAAGCTGGCCTATGTTCGAGTGATGCCAGATGGCGTGCGTGATGGCGATGACGTACGCGACCCGTCCCTCCGTGTACAGAGGGTGCGTGGCGGAGAAGCAGAACTCGGCAAATAGGTTCGTCAGCGACGCTCTCGGAGGCATGGCCGTGACCTTTGGCATAGCCAGCTGATCAGACGACAGTACTTCCACGATACGGGCCTGGATGACCTCGCAGTACGAATCCTGACCAAAAAAAAGAAAATGAACAGGGAAGGGTTCTTTTAATAAATACACTAAAATCTGCCTTAGTAGCCACCTGTCTATACCAGCCAACCTGCTGATAGTTGCCACTAAACGTAATCCCCTACAGAGAAAACAGTGTTAAGTATGGAACCTGTTTACAGAGGTCACCTGTCTACCGTGGCCACTGTTTTGCTTCCTGTGAGTGGTCACTATAAAATACAGGTTTGATTGTATTGACACATTTTTTCAACATGGAAATTATATTTCTACCAGGAAATCAGCAATATGATTTACAAATAATTCCTATTATAATTAATCCATTATGTACAATGTACTCTACCGGACATGTAATTCATTTCCATCAGGGATAAATTCTAATTAAGAAAACCTGCCAAAATTTGCCCAACATCTTGATTTTTGGTACAACATGTATGGTCCATCTCAAATATTTGTGGGACTAGTCCTGAAAGAGTTAGAAGAATCTGGGGGGGGGGTGTTACACTAAGATTCTATTATAAGTTGAACTTAACTCTTGGTTGGACCCGACTATTATGGAGAGCCATTTGTAAACTTGGAATAAAACATATTCAAAAGCAAGAATGCAAGTATTTTAAACGTTCATACATTTTACATCAAGAGCATAAAATCTCTTTGATAAAAGAAAATGTTCTTATGATTTGAACCAACATTTTATGCCTTTTAAAAGAACTATTTGAAATAAATTGTAATTAAGAAAACCTGCCAAAATTTGGCCATCTTGATTTTTGTTACAACATGCATGGTCCATCTCAAATATATTTGGGACTAGTCCTGAAAGAGTTAGAAGAATCTGGGGGGGGGGGGGGGGTGTTACACTAAGATTCTATTATAAGTTGAACTTAACTCTAGGTTGGTCCTGACTATTATGGAGAGCCATTTGTAAACTTGGAATAAAACATATTCAAAAGCAATAATGCAAGTATTTGAAACTTTCATACATTTTACATCAAGAGCATAAAATCTCCTTGATAAAAGAAAATGTTCTTATAATTTGAACCAACCTTTTATGCCTTTTAAAAGAACTACATGTATTTCAAATAATTTTCAAAAAAACTAACAGCTTTCCATAGTTTTCAAGTCCAACTTAGAGTTAATAAAGTTCAAGTTAGGATCTTTGTGAGACACCCCCCAGTTTTCATAAGATGTATTTTCTTACCGGTAGAGAGGTGAGAATGAGAGCCACGGCATTGATCCACACCATCACAGTCTCCCTGGGCAGCTCAGCAGGGCTTTTAGAGAGAAAAGACAAATATTAAAGTCAGTAGAAACATTCAGTCTGTTTACACAATCTCCAATCTTATTTTCTAACAGAAAGAATATCTAGGCATGCTGCTAACAGATAAGCTATTTATTATAACTTGATTTATTCGTTTTCAGCACAGCAGAGCTTTCTGAGTAAAGAATATTACAGGGAGATGAATGTTTAATTTTTCATTAAAGTTACAAAGCTCCATTTTTTTTTTAAACATAAAAAAATTAAATTAAAAGAGGAAATTAAAGCATTCAGAAATGCATCCAAAAGTTACTGTGTATTTGGAGAAGATATAAAGGGCTGTGGCAAAGCATTGTCAGACTGATTGAGGTGGGGGAGCTCTATGTATTTATTGTGTTTTCTATTACATTTGTCAAATTGTGGGGGGGGGGGGGAGCACATGCCACTGATGAATGGTGATTCAAAGAAAATATTAAAATAGCCATAAGATAAGGAGGCAGAACAATTGACTTATAAGATATTGTAGGGATGGGGCACAAGACCAAAATAAAGTATCTTACAGGCTAAGGACATACATTCTTTGAGTGGGACATTGAGGATGGCATATCTGACAACTTAGGGATGAAAAAAAGGGTAAATAGAGAGATGTAAGGTGGTCTGACATCACAGAAGACTTTCACGTCACTTGCAACTCACTTTTTGAGAACGACGTCCAGGATGGCGTTTCCGACGACTTTGGGATGAACTGGCAGGGCCATGAGCTCTACGCAGACTGCGTGCTGGGCGTGCGCCGTGATGTTCGGGAACTCGTTGAAGCGCCAGTCGAAGGACGGGAAGGACGACTTGCCTTGGAGTGCTATTAGTTGCAGAGGATTCTCAGTTAAGAAACAAATATTTTTTAATAATAAATTAACATTTTTATGCATTATTATCTTCCTTCATTTCCTTCCAGTCCATTTAATACTAAGGTTTTGTTTATGTATGTTTTGTGCAAATTTTGTAGAAGGGGATACATCGTCCAGAAACTATGTTTTAGAAACACATTAATGGGCATCTTTCTAAGATGCAACTTAACTCCCTGAGTGCCAAGCTCACATTTTTGCAAGTTACAATACACACAAATGCCATAGAGCATTAAAATCCCTGACACGTTCAGTGTTCAGAGTGGTGATATTAACCTACTACTTTCACATAGATAAAAGAGTCAAGTATTTTTATTTTATTTTTTTTTTCAAATGTAGGTAGGGGGTTACTGGGTAAGAAAAATACATAAGTGATGTTGATACAATTCTATAGCTCATTATTTTCACCAAAAAAATGACATGTTCATGTACAAATCAAAATGGCAGCAGCTCGCAAATGACATAAATATGGGTAGCAATTGCAAACAATACACACAATCGGTTCAACATGTCATTCTTCTTTTGTTTCTCTACCGTTTCTGCTCAGATTTTTGTCATGATTCTTCTCATTCACATTCTTTCTAGCAAACATCAAATTTCTGGGGTGAAATTCCCCTTGTAATCTGTGACCTCACACCACAAAACGACCGTTATGTCGCTATGGTAGTTTCTTTTATTTGCTAAAATAGTCAAATTTTGTTCAAAATATGACATTTAGCATTTTGGTGTTTTCTGAATAAGCATATCTTAGTCTACCTTCTGTGAAATTTTGAGCGCCGGAAATCATGTTTAAATATTATTTTTTCATCTAATAAATGTAATCTTATTACAGCGCTTGAATGGACACTGATCTTTTAAGCGGCCCGTATCTCCCTTATTTTAAAAAGGCTTCAGCCATAATCCAAATCTTTGGTGTTCATTTTGAAAGGGTTTGCTTAGACCAAATACATGTATAAGAAATTATATACCATTTTAAAGGTAATGACCTCTATTTTAATGTCAAATGAAAATCAGCATAATCAGTTTTCCAGACTTATTGGTCGTTTTGTGGTGTAAGGTCACATTTGGCCTGCAATGGGTTAAAGGATACTGTCCACGAGTCTCTTGATGGCGATGGTGTAGTACTCATGCTCGGGCTCCCAGGTCACATCTTCGGTCGGACGCGCCAAGAAATCCTGGTAGGCCTGGGTCAAGCACCTGAGGGTCAAAGGTGAAGGGTCAAACATTATCTATTGACAATTTATTTCATGACCTGAGCGCTGTTTCATAAAATTCTTCCCAGTGTAAGTGTCCAATTATTGTAACTACCATGGCAACAGCTGTTGGACACTTACAACAACTGGAAGAGTTTTATGACACCAGGGGATGTTTCAAAAAGATCCTAAGTTGAACTTAAAACGTATGGTAAGCCATTTGTAGCTTTGGAACAAAATATATTCAAAAGCAAAAATGCACGTATTTTGGACTTTTCATAAATTTTACATGAAGAACATGAAACCTCTTTGATAATAAAAAAAAATATCTATGAATTGAAACAACATTTAATGCCTTTTAAAAGGACTTGGAGAATTTGTTTCCAAAGAAACTAACAGCTTTCCATACTTTTTAAGTCCAACTTAGAGTTAAATTCAACTTAGGATCTTTGTGAAACACCCCCCGGGCCATGGAGGATGCTGTATAAAGAATTGTCATTAAATGTAACTTCAAAAAAGTTGAATGAAATTTTGCGTTAGTTGCATTTTGATATCAAATGCAAATTTCATTTGATCCATTAGCTAGTGCAATGTTGCATTTGCATCCAAAAGTAACTTCTCTTTTACATGTATATGGAATGGACAGTTGAATTCAACAGTTGTGTTTAATCCCATCATAAATTGTACGCAACACCCCTCTGGGGCAATATCAATATAGTTGCACTAGTTTAGTTAGTCTATCTTAAGATGATAGGATTAAGCAAGCTGTAAAAAGTTTTTCTTCATATCTGATGTGTACACTAATACAGATAAACAGATTAGTCAACATGCATTTGCATTTCATGGAACCTTTAAAAAAATGGGTATAAACAGCTCATCAATGATTTGGTTTGATGCCCTTCTGTGCGCCGATGATGACTCCGATCAGCTTCCTCTTGAGCGCAGGTCGTTCCCTCATCTTCTTCTCATAGTAGTGGAAGGTGTTGAACAGGTACGTCACAGGACGATCTGAAAACAAGAAGAGTTTTTGAAGGGATCTAGTAACTTTGTTGACGTGTGCAAAAAGTGATACATGGTTCATTCAATGTATATTGCTGTTATCTGATATGTCCACTGGGTATTGTGTGAAATTTTCAAGTTAAATGGAGATTATATGGCTGAGTAATGAGCAAAAATGCAAAGTGATTTTCACTCACCCATTCATTGACTTTGTACACGGTTTCGACGATCCGGTGGATAGTTTAACATCTGAATACTTCAATCATAAATATCTTGTTAACGAAAGGGAAATTCGAAAAAGCGAAACCGGTCCCATGCTTTTTTTGTTAATATAAACACAACAAGGTATGAGAGAACCGCTAGAATTCCCATTGGATTTTGAGGATTTGGACAATGTTACCTTGTCCCTTTAATGCAAGTTTGTATCTTTGCCCTTCACTGAATCACAAAAAATATGATGTGCGGCGCTGTCTTGCAAACACTAACGCAAACTTGCGCACGGTGCCCAATACACACTGGCTCAGTGTTATCCAGTATGCACAAATATCCTACATTGTACATGAAGTTCAAATTGGCAAAGTACAATGAACATCGCAGGCTAGTTTGAAGAGATTTGGAATAGAAAACTTTCTAGCAAAATACATGTATGGTCAGGGTATCTAAGTACGCGCAGCATTCTAGTTCGTACAGTTCATTTTCCTATTGGCTTTGTTTGCGCGGGCTTGAAAATGCCTATAAACTATGCTGTAAAATGCACAAAAAGAAAACTAAAGCAATGAATATTGGTAACATGACAGAAAAATGAGCACATCTTAATAACATGAAGGAAAATAAATAAATAAATAAATATTAACAGTTGTTACAACATAAAATCTTTTAGCTTATTCAAACTTGTAAAGAATCGATAAATGGTTACATGTTCTAACACAAGTCCGTAATCCATGTGTAGGCACATTTAATCGTGTCTGAAAAGAGCTGTTATGCCTTAGGGTTCGTCAGGAGCTACACACGATACTGATGCGCGATCTGATGGCACACGTGGTAAAATGGCGCGTCGCCGAACCACTGCATCCACATGAATTCCTGGAGGTAGTTTCCGATCATTGCGGGATTTGTTGGTCCTTGGGACGCCTTGAACTTCGCCTTTGCACTGACCCACATTACCTCTACTCGGTTCGTGCAAACTCCCGTCACCGGATCTACAAAATGCCCGGTATGGCTGACGGTGCCATGGACGTACGCCACGCCTGGCAAGTTCCTCAGATGCGCGTACGCACTACGCAGCCCACATGTCGGTCCATACGATCGAGTCCGGAGCCACCCAATGCTTGATAATGGGAAGTATTTGGGCTGCATTCCGGCGTGGAACCTCCACCAAGAAGCATATCCCTCGTTCTTGCTCGTATCCGCCGAGCACCCATCTCGGGTCACCCATCACTCACCCAACGCGTCCAACGTTATTTTTTCAGAAAACAGCGTCCACCGATCTGTTGGTAATTGTTGTCAAAGTACATGTATGTGACGCAGACGTCTCGGAAGAGAACTGTTTCCAGTTTACCACTGTACTGGATGACATGCACACCGCATCCATGAAGCCACGCTGTGAGGTTCCCCGTGCACCCCCAACGCTCTCAGCCCAGATGAAAGACAGCCCTATCTTCTGCCACAGCTCGATGTGCGACGATTTAAAAAAGCTTCGATGTCGAATGTCGAAACAACCTTTCGACATACGTTGCATCACCAGGCCACCTTATCCGTGCACCTAGCTAGCGCCACCTCCTGGCATTGGTTGCCACACTGGATGTCGGAGCAAGTCACCTCCGTGGCCGGCAAACCGTTCGCCCTGCACCAGGCGATGGTGGCGTCCTGTCTCGGGGTATAGTCCAGATACTGCAAAACATGCTGCCGAGCAAATGCAAACGTTGGTAAACTCTGCGCGAATGGGAAGACGTCGAGGAGGCTTGGTAGGCCCCGGAGGAGACCCAGGGGACGCTGGGCTGCTGCCATGGTCGGTGATATCAGTCTTGATGAGAAGCTTAGAACTCTTGTGTAACGAATAGTGATCAGCGAACGTTATAAAGACATATAATAATCGTCGCATGCCTAGCCGTCAAATGCCGAGCTGCAACAAAGCGCCTACAAATGAATGGGACAATCTGAGCGTGAACTTATCCTCTTTTTTTTGTGCCAATAAAAAAAAAAAAAGTATTATTATACTACAGAACATTCTGAATAAACTGGTATGAGTATCAAGATAAACATCAGTGTATTTCTTTCCATCATACATGTACATTGTAGATACATACACATTTTGGTAATAAAATAGGAATAAGACTTTGGTACAATTGATGGTTCATGTTTATTATTTTGCTCATTCAGTGAGATCGCAGAGCATCAACAAGGCTTCCCATTTATAAACAAATATGCATGACTTGGATTTCTATAAAAAAGTAATGAGCAGGAACAACGATATTTCAAATCGCAAAAACTAAGAGAAATTAAGTGTTTCATGAAAAGAAAGGCGTCGATACAACGCCTTATATTCCAAAGTTTATGTTATTATTTGTTTTGTTTCAATCTGACGTAGATAAAAGGGTGAAATTTAAGGTTACAAATATGATAATAAAATAAGAATTTAATGATTCATGTTTTCCTTATAAAATAATATATCAAATGTGCTTGCGTCTCGGTAATGTTTACATCATTGGAAAGAGAAAAGTATTGGCTCAGATACTACACCATTCATATATTCATTCATTTTTTTAGAATAGTCAGGAGCTAGTAAAATATCACAAGATGTTCACAAATTACTGTGAATTTACACATTCCAGCTCTGTGATTGGCTTATTCAACATCACGCACGACTTGTGGGCTATTCAACCAAGACCGCATGGTGACAAACCTGGCAATGTCAGGTGCGAATGACTGTTGCTATGGGCCCGTTACCTCAGCAACAGTGGTCAGTAGTTGAATGAGCCAATCACAGAGCTGGAATTTCGGAAATCACAGTCATTTTTGGATCCCGTGTGATATTTTGGTAGCTCCTGACTGTTCTAAAAGGTTAATGAATATGTAAATCGTTTCTCATCAAAAACGGGACTTTACCCTTTCCAATGATGTAAAATTTACCGACACGCAAGCATTTATAATAAGTTATTTTACGATATGATTGTGTTGACAATTTTTGCTTTTCGTATCCTCATTTTAACCTTAAAATTCACCCTTTTATCTGTGACAGGTTGATACGAAATAAATAATTATATGAACTTTGGAATGTTAGTCGTTTAATGAACACTTTTCTTTCTATGGAACATTTGATTTATCCTAGTTATTTCGATTTAAAACATCGGTGTCTTAGCTCAGTACGTAGAAAGATGACACGTACAGGTCGGTCAATTAATTATAAATTCTTCAATTCTGCCTCATTATCTTGGCGAGTGCAGCCAAGCTGTTATCATCATTCTCATCATCTTTGATAATTATCATCATTTGTATAAAAAGATACAAGAAGTCACAGATGGTGTCTGCGTGGTTGATCTGTTGGCTGTGGCGATCCACACACTGTAGGATCTCGTACAACTCTGTCGCAATTTGTCAGACAGGAAAATAATTGAACATCTTTCTGTTAAAAAAAATCTGTTCCAAAATCAGTCAACAAAAATGTAATATAAGACTCTGTCATGCATGCTAAATGTAACTTAACCTCTTCAGGACTGGTCCTGAAAATACCTTGGCAGGCGTCTATGGATAATACATGTTAACGCAATTTTAGTCCTGAAAGGGATAACATGTGTGTTATCTACCTACTCGAGGCACTTGTAAAATTTCATGTTGCTTGAATGTATTGGTTTCCATGACAATGTAGATGGTTTGCTGGTTTGCAGTATATAGGATCACATAGAAAAGGGCATTTCAGGACTACAAGACAAAGAAATAATACCTACAGTTCCCCAGGACAGTCCGTTTAAAGACTATTAAAGAAAGAATTATAAAGTTCTTTCCTGGACTCTCTGACCCTATATCACGTTCTACTTGAACATGGAGATACCCCCAAACTAACTGTTTTTTCTTTTTTCACCAAATTCTGAGCCATGTAAGCATCGAGTCTTGCCTCTCCTACGACTGGCGATTGGGGGCGCTACAGAACCCCGTCACAAAATTGCAGAAGAGGTTGGGCGATAATGTCCTTATTATTCATTTGAAGTCAATTTTCCACCTAGACTTCGGTTCAATACGAGTATTACTGATCACATTTCCTTTAATTATTATTGTAAAAATGCATGGTAGTAGTGTGCAAACGAAATTCTTGATGATGATGAATGCATAATTCGATTGTCATTAGATACTGTGTTTTTGAAACAAATTGTCATTTCGCTTTTATAAGGAGTCAGTCAGAAATTAACTGAATGCAATATGAATTTTATTTTTAAAAAACAATTTGCAAATTGTTACAGTAATAGAAAGAAACTAACACCTAACAACGAATATGACGTCGTTATCCTGTTTGATACAAAGAATTTCTTCATTTTTAAACATAATGTAATTGTATTGTTTATGAATTACACAACCCTTTGCACAGTGTTGTACAAAATCTTGATATCAAACTCGGATACCAAAACATATAAGACTGTGTTGTCATTTGCGTGGTGGTCCCCTTTAAGTTCCTATGACAAAATAAGTCTTTGTCTGCAGACCCATGGATGATATTTCGCAGTATTATAGTCATGATTAAAATATGCGAATCATTTTTTATTTTTTTTAGACACATATTTCTATGGTTGCTGGTGGAATTGATGAATGTTTTTGTTCCCGTTACTAAAGGTTCAACAATGTGCCGATCGTGATGGGCGACCTCTACGTTCACGAGCGGGACAGGTTTCACCAGATGGTGCAGCCAGATGACGCGCTGGTTCTGTTTATATCCGGGTTCTTCACCTACGACAGGTTGGTGCGGAATCTGCTGCCGCACGCGCACGAGATGTTGGGTAAGTTAAAAGGGCCTAGAGCCACTCCATGGCAACCGTGAGATGCGTGTATTGTGTTCGCGTACTATGATCACCCAGTAGCCGTGCCACAGACAGGCAGATATCGTAGATATTGTAGCTACAATGATTTACCATGTATACTGTTACGTAAATTTGCATATTTTTGCTGTAAAAAGCGCGCGGAACGTGTCAGTAAGAGAACATTACTTATACCAAAACAAATTATTTTCCAATACAGGTAAAGAACGCATTGCAGTGATGATTGGGGACGTAAAGAATCCGCTCGCACTGTTTCCGTACCTGCGCAGACAGCCTGAGATAGGACAGTATGCGCAGCTCGTCCTCTTCTGCGCATGCGTGACGCACCTATCCCGAGGCGCGCAGTGGAATTCGGTCACCAGCTTTCTGGAGAAGGCGGTCAGTCGCGTCGGATCGCGAGCAAACTGAACCTTTAAAGAAACACCAAGCATTTTGTGTATAGTTGATTTTAAAATATTAACTGATAATACAGACATAAATTTGGTATATAAAGTTCGCATACAGGATGCATGGCATGTATTTATGAACACCATGCACACTCATGCAAGAGTCAAGGGTAATTATCTGTCTACCCGTGTGAGTACCATGGTCGACTCTGGTCAACATACTCGTAGAATTTCTTTCATGCACACATTAGATAGCTGATATTAATTGGAGAAACACGCCGTGAATTCTTACTACTGAGGCTTATGGATAGGGGATTTAATATGCCTTCATAAGAGCTGTGTCTTGTGGACTCTTGTACTTTTAAGGTATAGTACACTTTTTGTTGAGAAAGCGCTTGATCAAGAAATACCTTCTTTGTGACTTAATGGAAAACAAACCGTAACATTACCTGAAATAGCACATGATTTTAAAGACAAAATAAGCATCACATCCTGCACATCACAACAAAATAAAGTGACAGAATAATAAGCAAGTTGATTGCGGTCACTATGTTACGGAAGAAGAAGAAGAACTGTTTGATCACAATCGGTTCAGAAACGGCTCAAATGTCCATGGATGCGTAATGTAAAACTAATTTGAATAAATGTGGGTCCCTCAATTATACGATAATGTAAAGACATACATACAGAGCCTACACATTTATGGAAAATATACCAAAGTAACTTTAAATTTTGTTTTTGATAATCTCTCTATTAACTTTCCAGTAATTGAATGGCGCCCTCTTGCGTTAACTACTGTTCATTTAACTTACAGTTAGCCGCTAATATGTTTGCAACCATACAATCGTGGTGGCATTATAAATGCTAGACTCTAACGATAACGTGCAAGTGTTAGTTCTAAAATTCAGATTGACCAGAATTTGACTGGCTGTCAAAAAGTTTAAACTCACTACACTATATCGCTGTGCCAAGTCGGTTTTTACATTGAGAACCAAAGTACCTGTTAGTATGACATGATTGAAACACACGACCCCTCTCAATCAGAAATGTGTGGTATTTCGAAATTAAGTATTATATGTGTATATTGTACCATGTTCACGGTTAAAGAAACTCGTTTATTGTTATCATTATACTGACATTTGTGCTAAACGGCACACAACGCGATTGGGGTGGTTAACCTATTCCCTACTTAATGTATGAATTATGATAATTCGCGACATTACTATTTGCTATGTTATTTATCGCATATTCTTTAATTTTCTATATTCATGTGGTGGTATTTGTGGACAGGTTTGACTTACATTTCCTCTGTGGTGAAATGTATCCATGTGTTTCAAGCAGTACTATAATCATAATGTAATATAGCATTGAAAGTAAAATCGGACCATTTATATTATTTCGCATTGTTATGTCATTTTAGAATCCGTATGCTGTCAGTTTACATGAACAATGCGTATAATGTGTCTTAATTGGTATTGGTTTCAACCGACTGAGATATTAAAGAAACATCGGAATATACTGCTATGTTTGTTTCAATTTGTATCCATTGATGGTGGGCTAATTTTAAATTACAGTCTTTACTAGTTATACACTACAGAGAACTGTATGATGATTTGATAAATTATTCTAAATTAAATACTATTGATTAAACAATAAATATTATGTGTATAAAGTTCAAAGCCACATTTCGTTTTAAACTGATAAGTGCATTACTAAATAAATACATTCTGTACCAACTTGTATAAATGACAATTGCCTGTATGTTTGTATAAACTCTTCAAATGCACTGACTTGCCGATTATAAATCGTCTTTACTTTCAGGAAAAGGATTCTTAACGCGGGATAAGTTCCTATGAACATGAACTTTATTATCATGCATAGATAGTTGAACCGGTAATTAATTTGATAGTACATTAAATTCAAATAAATTAGTATGCTCGCATTGGAACATTATCAGTATAGCTTCGTGAAACTGATAAGAACATAAGCCACAATATAGAGAGCTCATTGTGTATGAGCACCTTTATAACCCGGTTCATGACATGGTCGACTCTAGTCAAAATACTTATATAATTTACTTCATGCACTATTAAATACTTAATTGTAGAAAACGTCATGATTTCTTACCAGACATATAAATGGGGGTTTAATAAGTTTTCTAACAGCCGAGTCTAGTAGATTCTTGCAATTTAAAGGATGATTACAGTTTTTGTTGAACGGGCGATTCAAGACATAATATTTTGTATTAGGAAATTAACAATTATTATATATACTATTTTAAATACACATTTTAAAGACAAAATATACTGTGTTTGATTGAGATTATATCAGAAGGAGCTTTATTTCCATAAATACATGTACAATATTGGCATAAATGTGCGTGCCTCATTAATTCCATGATTTATCGAGACCTGAAAAGTGAAGTCCACATTGTTTGTGGTCATCGTCACAGTTAAATTCAAGTATTAACTACATGTATATCAGTGTGTCAAGCTGTTTTTACAATTGAGTTGAACCAAAGTGACTGCTAGTATGACATGATTGAAACACACGACCCCTCTCAGTTAGAAATGTGTGGTGACTCGCAATTAAGTAGTGTATTGAACCATTTTCAGGATTAAAGATACTCGTTTATTTTTATCATTTTACTGACATTTGTGCCAAACGGCACATAACGCGATTGGGGTGGTTAACTACTTTTTCCTACTTAGTGTATGAATTATGATTATTCGCGACATTTCTATTGGTATGTTGATTCTTCCCCTTTAATTTTATTCTTTAACTATTTTCTATATCCATGTGGTGGTATTTGTGGATAGACTTTAATTTCCTCTGTTGTGAAATGTATATATGTGTTTGAAGCAGTACTATAATCATATGTAATGTTGCACTGAAAGTAAAATCGGACCATTTATATTATTTCGCTTTGTTATGTCATTTCAAAATCCGTATGCTGTCAGTTTACCTGAACAATGCGTAAAATCGTCGCTGGGCAATAAAAAGGGCAAAATGGCCGGTATTATCGTCGAATATCGATTTTGTTTTTATTTTATTTTCAGATAGAGTTCTTTAAAACCTATCCGATGATATGTTTAGAATTCCCATATGTGCCCAACTTTTTGAGAAAATCAAAAATATATATCATATGGGCAATACGAAGGAAAAAAAGGGATTTGCCCTTTTAGCTGCCCATTATTGCGCCAAGTTGCGCGCATTGCCTGTGCATTATCAATGCGCGTAAAAGGGCAATACGCATTTTGTCCTTTTTCATGCCCAATATCGACGCGATATCGTGCATGTAAAAAGGGCAAATTCAGAAATACGTAAATAACTCCGTTAAAAAGAACTGAGCGTAGGCCAAATTAAACGACTTGATTGCTTTATAGCCTACATAACTGTTTCACTAAACAAGATTACTGGATTTGGCATTTAAAAAATATTATTGCCCAAAATGTCAAAATGTTGTTTCTTCCAAAAAAGTAAGTATCGTTTTTTGCTATCGATACCGTCAATTTGTCCTTTTAATTGCCCAGCGACGAAATGTGTCTTAATTGGTATTGGTTTCAACCAACTGGGATATTAAAGAAACATCGGAACATACTTCTATGTTTGTTTCAATATGTATCCATTGATGGTGTGCGAATTTTAAATTATAGTCTTGACTAGTTATATACAGAGAACTATATAATGATTTGATAAATTATGCTTAATCAAATATTTTTGATTAGTCAACAGTGGCGTAGCTACGGGGGGGCATGGGGGGGCACGTGCCCCCCCCCCCCCCCCCCCCCCAATAATTTGGGAACAAACAAAAGAAAACATAAGGGGAGATTTTTTGAAAAAACAAAGAAATACATAAGGTGTGCGCCCCCCCCCCCCCCCACTAATTTTGCGTCCCCCCCCCCCCCCCTAATCAGTCCAACCAATGTTAGACAATATATATGTGCGTATAAGTTCAAAGCCACATTTCGTTTTAAACTGATTAGTGAATTACTGAATAAAAAATTTCCGTATCAACTTGGATATACGTGTATGTTTCTATAAACTCTTCAAATGCACTGACTTGCCGATTATAAAATCGTACTTTCAAGAAAAGGTTTCTTAAAGCGAGAATAGTTCCTACTTGAACATGCACTTTACTCTCATGCATAGATCAGAGAGGTGACTCATGTGAGAAGACCACCTCTCTGTATAGATATTTGAACTAGTAATTAATATGATAGTAAGTTTAATTCAAATAAATTAGTATGCTCGCGGTGGAACATTATCAGTAAAGCTTCGTGAAACTGATAAGAACATAAGCCACAATATAGAGAGAGGGCTTATTTTTCATGAACACCTTTTTAACCCGGTTCCTAACATGGTCGACTCTAGTCCAAATACTTATATAATTTACTTCATGCACTATTACATAATAAATTGAAAAAACACGTCATGATTTCTTACCAGGCTTATAAATGGGGATTTAATAAGGTTTCTAACAGCCGAGTCTAGTGTTCTTGCAATTTAAAGGATGTTTACAGTTTTGGTTGCAAGGTTCTTCAAGACATAATATTTATTTGGAAATTAACAATTATTATGTATACTATTTCAAATACACAGTTTAAAGACAAAATAAATTGCGTCTGATTGAAATTAGATCAGAAGAAGCTTTATATCTATACATACAAGTACAATATTGGCATAAATGTGGGCGCCATATTAATTACATAATGTATCGAGACCTGAAGAGGGTAGTCCACATTGTTTGTGGTCATCGTCGCAGTTAAATTGAAGAATTCTCTTTAAACAACAATAAAATTTAAAAAAAATCAATCCCATTCAAATGTTAAACATTTAATCAAAACAAACAAGGTAATTCATATACTAGTAAACGCGAACAATAATTGTGAAATTTAAATTACATGTACTTATACATCATTGTGAAAACATTAAAAAGCATTCAAACATTAAAAATGACATTCTTACTCTTGTCTAAATAATCATTAATTCATGTTTAGTTAATATTGTACAACAACAATATAATCTACATTGGTGAACCATAGATCCATAGAAACATCAATTATTAGTCAAGGAGCTTGAAAATTCCCGTGGGATTTTTGGTATGAAAGCAAGCCACCTATTCAAATGTCTCAAGGGCACCCCAAATAACAATAAAAAACATGATTGCACTCTGAAATCTTGTGCAGGTGGCCAGCAGAGGGCACCCTATAACCCTACAAAAATCTGGGCTATTTTAGGTCTTTTTTCGGTAGGGGGTCATTATGGCTCCCTTAAGATCTCGGCCTTGAAATGCCCAATAGTCGCGAAAACTTGCATGCATTTAAAGTAAGATGTATACAATACTATGTTATTTTTGTTTTCCTGGAAAATTTCTCTAATTTGCATATTTATGGTAATTTATGCAAAAAAGGTAATAAAATTCACATTTTTGCCCATAAATCATATATTCTCCATTATTAAACATTGGTTTTCACTACATATATTCTTTAGAGGATCTTGAATAGTAATACAACAAAAAGAATTGGAAGAGCCCGGTTATTCCTTTTGTTTTCTATTGTTTTTATAATTTCTTATGTATTTCTTTGTTTTTAACTTATGTATTTCATTGTTTTTGTTGTTTTATTTTATTTCTAACTTTAAATGAACTATTTTTACACCAAAAACAAATACCTAAAAGGTAAACAAGACCAATTAGCCAATGATATATCTGTTTTTATGAAAACTGATATTTCCATATGTTTTGTACACAAATCACGAAAATTAGCGAATGTCGGGCTGACATGCAGTGACAAAAGGTCACGTGACTTTGTAACGAAAGTCCGATTTCCAAAAACTTTGTTTTAAAAGATGCGTAAGACTCAAAAGAAGAAAGTCACCAAGCGGTGGGGCGTGATCGTTACGCGATTCTGAGCAATCATAACAATTCCTGAGGAGGGGGGGGGGGGGGGGGCATGATGGCCTCCCGGCCTTATCAGGGTTATTATGATAAGCAACGGTCAGCCATGGGTGTCGGTGATCCCAATACCTCAAACACTCAAACAGTGGACAGTTACCAAGTGGTGGTAGGAGCTTCATCCGGTCTCAATCAAATCTCTTTGACAAGGAGCTGTGCTTTTTTGTGATTGTACGTTGGAGTTGCCAACCGCCAGTCCATACAAAGCAAGAAAATCGTCAATATCTTGAATAGTTGGATAAACACTCCTGTACGGTTGGAATGGTAATTTGTGACGTCTGCCCTACAGTGAATGAAGGTCAATGGTAATGACTACATACCCTCATATGTTGTAACTAGGAGAGACACATATATTTCGCAGTAGACAACATTGACTTCACAGAAGATATTGCAGATGGGAAGCGCTCCCTGCATGGGACAGCGATGGCAATTTTACCAAAGAAGCCGACATGACAATGAGGCACATATATGCATAACCCCCAGTCAGCTTTGAGAGACACACCGAAGGATCTGATGACATGTGCAACTACCAAGCTGCTTGAGTGTCCAAAACCAAATAACAAAAGAACAAACAGTATGTGCCTCCTTCGGACTAAGACGTATCAAAACCCTCCACAACCATCAAATGGCTCCATTCCCGATGTTACCTTACTAATGGGTCGAACCGTGGTTAGGTATCAGCAGCGATCATTCAGACAGCATTATGGCAGTATCCCAATTGATGTAACTATGTAGCAACACAAACTTCGTTACTGGAGTTGGTACAAAGCGCTGCTTTCCCAAAATTGAACGCCACTAGTGGAACTAATAGCACTGTCTTTGCTGAATGTCCGCAGAATACCTACTGCTGAAACCTAGACACAGTTCGACACATCAGTCAGGTAACATCTGGAAGGGAACAATTCGATGGTTATGGTGGGTACTTACTTTTTCCGAATGAGGCATAGACTGGGGATTGTCTTTTGCTATTTGTATTTGGTCAGTCAAGCATCTATGGTAGTTTCACAGGTCATTATAAAGGATGTCTCTCAAAGCTGGCTGGGGCCTCATTGTAATGTTGGCATCGTTGTCTCATTCAGGGAGCGCTTCCCATCTGCAATGTCTTCTGCGAAGTCAACGTTGTCTTCTGCGAAATATATGTGTCTCTCCTTTACAACATATATGTATACACCATCAGAAGTCTTCATGCACTATAGGACAGAACAAATTTCCCTTCCAACCGTATATGAGTGTGTATCAAACTATTCACGATGTTGACGATTTTCTTGCTTCACATGGACTGGTGGTTCGCAACTCCAACTGCAAGCGTCCAACGTACAATCACAAACACGCACAGCTCCTTGTCAAAGGGATTTGATTGAGACCGGATGAAGTTCCTACCACCACTTGGTAACTGTCTACCATCCTACTGTTTGAGTGTTTGAGGTATTGGGATCACCGACACCCATGGCTGACCGTTGCTTATCATCATATAACCCTAATAAGGCCGGGAGGCCATCATGCCCCCCCCCCCCCGGAATTGTTCTGATTGCTCAGAAACGCTTAAGGATGACGCCCTGCCGCTTGGTGACTTTCTTCATTTGAGTCTTGCGCATCTTTTAAAACAAAATTTTGGGAAATCGGACTTTTCGTTACGAAGTCACGTGACCTTTTGTCACTGCATGTCAGCCCGACATTCGCTAATATTCGTGATTTGTGTACAAAACATATGGAAATATCAGTTTTCATAAAAACAGATATATCATTGGCTAATTGGTCTTGTTTACCTTTTAGGTATTTGTTTTTGGTGTAAAAATAGTTCAATTAAAGTTAGAAATAAAATAAAACAACAAAAACAATGAAATACATAAGTTAAAAAACAAAGAAATACATAAGAAATTATCAAAACAATAGAAAACAAAAGGAATAACCGGGCTCTTCCAATTTTTTTGGTTGTATTACTGTTCAAGATCCTCTAAAGAATATATGTAGTGAAAACCAATTTTTAATTATGGAGAATATATGATTTATGGGCAAAAATGTGAATTGTATTACCTTTTTTGCATAAATTACCATAAATATGCAAATTAGAGAAATTTTCGAAGAAAACAAAAATAACATAGCATTGTATACATCTTACTTTAAATGCATGCAAGTTTTCGCGACGATTGGGCATTTCAAGGCCGAGATCTTAAGGGAGCCATAATGACCCCCTACCGAAAAAAGACCTAAAATAGCCCGGATTTTTGTAGGGTTAAAGGGTGCCCTCTGCTGGCCACCTGCACAAGATTTCAGAGTGCAATCATGTTTTTTATTGTTATTTGGGGTGCCCTTGAGACATTTGAATAGGTGGCTTGCTTTCATACCAAAAATCCCACGGGACTTTATTTCGGTGAACATGCTCCTTGACTATATATACATGTACTATAATATATACAAAAAAGGTATGCTTATTTATATTTATTGCCAAATGTTTGTTCTAGACTTCTAAATAACATACTTTCACAGAATGATACGGTACGATATGTTTTCAAATAACATCGGATAGAAACATAAAATGATTTCAGATTGATAATAAGATTTTCATAAAAAATATGTTACTATATAAAGTACAATAAACCATGCATCGAATTGTACTTAAATTTTATGAACAAAATTATGCTAAAGCAAAATAACAGTATTGGGAAATGACCCTCGCACAACATATTACAAATGTATTTTCATCACCTACCATGTGAAAGAATATTATCATAACGTATAATTATGTTAAAGGGATAGTTGAGTTTTGGTAAGGAGAGTACAGTTTTGGTGAAACTGAATTTTAGTAACCAAAACCTGCATCATTACATTACAAACTAATAATTATAACTAGAAAGGAACACAACATTACAAATGACATAGTAAAGATCATGTTATCATTCAAAAAGAGCCGTTAAAACGTAAGAGGGCGCTCTCTAAACACTCATCGGTTTCAACCATTTTTGAATAAAATATTGTGCATGTGATGCTTTGTTGAAATAGTGATTAGATAGAGAAATAAACAACAACTATTTAAATACCTATTTTGTAACTTTTTGAAAAGAGGAAGCATTTTTTTGAATTTTTAACGGCTGGTTCAAAATTCTCTAATAAACCTGGGGCCCCAAATTGTTATATTTATGGATATTTCAGCCGTCTCTGAACCGATTTTGATCAAACAAAGATGATTTTATTATTTAAATATTATGCTCTTTCAAATTTTAAACTCAGTTTTTCATTACCTCACAACAAAATAAGTAGTCTAGCGCCCTCTCTACCAAAACTCAACTATCCCTTTAATGTCCAAAAGTTATGCAAGCGCGCGTGTGCACAGCGTGCGGGCTTGTCGACCAATAACCAGCCCAGCGGAGAGGGGTGAATGATCAGTGAATTTTGGCCCAATCTCAGCATCATGCTGACGGCGTAAATTTATTATTTTTTTTAATCGATATTGCTGCATTTAACGAGGTTCGGATTTTACCACACGTGCCCCTTTTTATACTATTTTAACAATATTGATCGATTAGTTTGGCCAATATACTGTAAATGCTTTCGGTAACTTATTTGGCTTCAAAACTTTCTTACAATTAACAATATTGTTTACTTGCATACACCGATTTTTATCACATTATTATGAACTAATGTCAAACACACAACACATTTACTGTCCAGGAATAATGAGTCAAATTTCAAAATTAAATCATTACCCAATTTGTGATCAACCGCAACGTGTTACGTTTTGATTTCGCGCTCATTCTATGTAGTTGCGTAATATTGTATCAAAAATAAACTTTGACCTGGCATGTTATTTCGCTGCGTTTTCCAATTTAAACATCCATATGCTATGAAATTAAATGAGCATTGAGTGAAAGGTGTCTGGCACATGTGTGTTGCTTTAATTTAAGAAGCTAACGTAACATTGAGATATTATTTTAATTTGTTTTTCAAACATTTTTCCATTGATAAAGTTGATGAGGGCAAGGTTTAAAGTGCTGTTTTAATCTTGATAAGTCATACACTTCAGATAACTGCGTAACAATTTGACTATTTTATATCAATTAAATAATATTGAGTAAACAGAACGTGCTAAAGCCCAAAGCCAAATTTCAATTTAAAAATCATGAAAGCAATAATGAATCAATATATTATTACAGAACGTCCAAAGCCAAATTTCAATTTAAAAAACATGAAAGCAATAATGAATCAATATATTATTACAGAACGTCCAAAGCCAAATTTCAATTTAAAAATCATGAAAGCAATAATGAATCAATATATTATTACAGAACGTCCAAAGCCAAATTTCAATTTAAAAATCATGAAAGCAATAATGAATCAATATATTATTACAGAACGTCCAAAGCCAAATTTCAATTTAAAAATCATGAAAGCAATAATGAATCAATATATTATTACAGAACGTCCAAAGCCAAATTTCAATTTAAAAATCATGAAAGCAATAATGAATCAATATATTATTACGGAACGTCCAAAGCCAAATTTCAATTTAAAAATCATGAAAGCAATAATGAATCAATATATTATTACAGAACGTCCAAAGCCAAATTTCAATTTAAAAATCATGAAAGCAATAATGAATCAATATATTATTACAGAACGTCCAAAGCGAAATTTCAATTTAAAAATCATGAAAGAAATAATGAATCATTATATTATTTATCAACTTATATCAACATACTTATGCGTATTTTGTATCAACTAATATTTTTCGGATACACTGACTTAAATATAATGGTATAAATCATATTAACTCACAGTTCACTCACATACACAAACACACACACAAACACGCATACCAACATCCACACACATACGTATACACACATACACAAATACGTAAGAAAATATATACACACAAAACCATACACACTTTTTAAATGTAATTTTTGTTATTCCTCCACACAACATATATAGAGATTTGCAATTGAGTCTTAATATACATAAGATTTTTCTATACAATTTCTAATACATAGACATGAAACAAATCGCTATACAACTGTACAAAGGGTAAAACTATAACTGTTTAATACATTAACAAATTATAGCTTAGCAATATACTTTATCTACTCTGTATTTAAAACAAAAGAACAACGAAACAATCAGGAGGTAATTTTGATAGTAACATGAACAAAAATGTGCTCCTCCTTCGCACCCACTCCCACACACACGCACACACACACATACTCTTCAAACACTACTCACGCAGTAGAAATCCGCTCAAAATCTAAATTTTTGAAAATAAAGAAAAATCATACCATCAAGTAATTCAGCAAGGTTGCAAAATAAAACTTCATTTAACAACTCATAGGAGACGGATACACATTTGTATTAAAACTAAGCTGCTCCCACTTTTGAAAATGTAATCCTAGCTTTCCCATATGAATGCCTATTTTCCACATCCCTATATATTTTAAATTGGTTTTCTTAATTTTGTCTTAAGTCGGTACTTGCCTCCTTGATATCTCGCCATTTTAAGCCATATCATATAACTCACAGGATTGCACTAAAGTTTGCCATCCTTTGAACTGCAAAAGAAAAATAAATGTGCGCATGTTTCTGTTTCCAAAAAAGAACAGAAATTATCACCAACAAAACCAAATCTATAAAGCTGCTCATTTGTGTACACGGCTTCATACAGTAATTTAAATTAAAATACTAGTTGTTTTATAATTAGTATAGTAATCTCGGTCTAACAAATATTTGTCTGTATTTATTCTTTATACAATCATATTCATTTTGCCCATCCCCTACCTGCGAATCAAAAGTTTGTGATTGTACTTTTAGAAAATTATCATAAATTTCCCTGAATTCAAATCCCGTAAATAAACTTTTTTAACCCAGAAATCAAAATTAATATTATAATTCACAACATCCTCCTCAACGAATCAACACACATACACACATACATATACACACACACACGCACACACATACACACACACACACACACACACACACAACTTAACGGCTTAGTTGCATTGTCTCCAAGGAAAAAAACAGTATTTGCAACTTTTGTTGATTTCACCTTTTTTGCAGAAAAATACACAATAAACAATGCTTTTTCATGTGATAAATTCAGTTTTCCGAAAAACAGAATATACAGTCAACATTGATTTTCCCCAAGGAAATAAGCAGTATCTACAAAGTTAGTCTCGTGACCAGACGCATAGCTAGTTTTAGATACGAATATCTGCATTATCCGTATTTTTAAAAATGCTGTCTTTAAAAATAACATGCAATTAATCAATATGAAATATGAGGCACATCTAATAAATTGTATGACGTCATAGCTTCTGTAATCTAGTATAAAGGAACTACAGCGTCTAGATGGCCTAATTTTCACAATTAGGCTTTCTATAAGTAATCTTTCCTCAAGAAAAAGAATTTGGTAGTCATTTCCCATGAAATCAATCAGTTTTGGGGTAATTAGTAAATTTCTAATTGTCCTGGGAACGCCCCTTTTAAATCGCCAAAATGTGACGTCATCTGAAGAACGGGCCAAAGAATATATTTCTGTAGATGACGTAAGCAAATGAATTGTCAATCACATGTCAATCACGCTGCCGATTCTGGACCCTAAATGTGGGCGGGGCGTAAACTGGCTGCTAAGTGAGATTTGGCATCAGAAAAATAGCATAAAATCACTACTGTGTTTATTTTCATGGATTTTGTTTCGGCAGACCTATTTTACAAGTCATCAACTATGGAATAAGTGCCAAAGTACGTTGTATTCTTCAGTTCCTTTAAGGAATACAAATTCACCCTTTTTATTTCTTTGTAGAAATAACGTTTTTCATTGGAGAATTCGGGGCACGCGCCGTTTCTTAGGCCTGTTTAGTCTAAATGTTTGACTTGCACAGAGAGGGCGCTCTTTATTGGTTCAAAGTTTTTTTTCCTGTAAAGTATGTAAACGTACATGATGAATGTATAACAAAACATTTGTATTGGGGGGCCCAGAGGGGTATTATTTGACGTTTTTGCACACTATATCGGGAATATCTTTCTAACCATTGAAGGTACCCCCTACAAACCATACATTTCTGGAAAGCTTAGAACATGGGAAATCCCAACAAAACTAAATTAAAGACAATTGGCAATTATATAGAGAAAAATAAAATTCAAACTTTTAGCAAGTCAACATTCAAAACTTTTTAAAGATAGATATTATGATGCTATACAAACAAATTAATGATGGCTTTTTACAATATTCAGCTATCTTCACAGTCAAAAGGCAATTTTGCGAAAAATCAGAAATGTACATATGAAATGTACATATTTTGGTTTACAATAGGGTTACCTCTAAAAGCCATCATTAATCTGTTCATCTACAAACAAGGAATAATTCCTCAAAATTTAATTGAATTTGGGTAAATACTTTGCAAGTTTTTCGAATTTTAGTCTAAAAAATCTGATTATCGGCAAATGAGCTTGCAAGGTCATATACAATATTGATATTTGTTTGATAAATGTGACATGGATAAAAAATAGGCGGTAGTTGGTTCAATGGAAGTTTAGGCCATGTTAATCACATATAAACTGCCATGTTTATTTTCTGCATGACATAAGATGTTGCTGCTTCACTCAACAACAAAAAAGAGGAACACAATTTGGATGGTAAAAATTTTGATTTGGGACAATTTTATTTGGACTATTTATGAAAAGTACAATTAACTAATCTCCAATCTAATTAGCCAGAAAATAATCACTTTCGGCCCCAAAAATGTACAACATTGATAACAAAATCCTTAATTTGTCCATTTAATAGCTACCCACTACCCCCACAATGTAAGTATTTTCTTAAAGCTTAGAACCCATGGATCATTTTAAGATTTAAAAAAAATCTATTTTGATGAAGAAAAAAAATCAATACTCCACTGGGCCCCTTAATCAATAATATAAGGAAATATACATTCCACCTTCTTATTTATTTGTAGATACTGATTTCTTCCATGTATTACTAGGGGCACGCGCCGTTTGTTATAAGGCCTGTTTTGTCTAAACTTGTGACTTGCCCAGAGAAGACGCTTTGCATTGTTTCAAAGTATGTTTTTTTTCCTGTAAAGTATGTAAACTTACCTGATGAATGTTTGACAAAATATTTTGTTTGGTTAATCAATACTATAAAGAAATACAGATTCGCCCTTTTATATCTTTGTAGACTGCTTTTTTCCTTGGGGAGACTGATCACGAACTCGGGACTTTCTCAAAATATCTACATTTTTATGAAAATGTTCTAAATAAAAAAAAATGCAATTCTCACGTATGCAGAATCTATATACATTATAATTACATATTATGAAGTTAGCTTCAAAAGTGTATTATTTCCGAGCGGCTGTGGTGAAAACACAAACTGGTAAATATCTCAGTATGTGAAAACCGTAGATCAGTGAAGATATGTATTTTTTTCCTTGGTATGTTGGGGTGGCCGTACAGTGCTGTTATCATTTTAAAAAGCAGTTCAGGTGACACAAGGGGACGTTCTCCGGACACCAACAAGTTTCAACCATTATACCCTCCCCTGGTATTATCCATGCTTGAGGGTCTTCACGTCTGGTCTCAGTAAATATACAATAGGAGCAAGATGATCCATGCAATCTGCAACAAGAATAAATTAACATTATCATATCCATAACATAATTAACGTAACTACTCACAGCCTAAGTTGTTCCTGGCAAACAGAAATCCAGCCCGAGTTTAGCCCGATATAATCTCTTACTGATGATAAAAAGACAATTTTGTTTTATGTACCTATTGATATTTTCTGTGCACGGTTGTAAAAATGACACTCCTCGCAAACAAACACTTATTGTCAAAACCCCACCCTCCACACACACACACACACACACACACACACACACACACACACACACACACACACTTTTTTTTTTTTTTTTTTTTTTCTCCTTTTTTTTCCTTTTTTTCCTTGCACACTCACCCTCTCCTCCCTGCCCCGGAAATCTGCTCACATTTAAAAAAATAATTTTACCAAATACATACTTAAATCAATTCTTTTTAAATGTCACAAGCTCACGGAAGAAACATCGCGTTTGAAGAGTTCATGTCAATATTATTCTAATTTTACTGTTTCCCACTTTTGTAAATGTAATCCTAATTTCCCCATTTTAGTTGCTATTCCCTTTTCCTGGTCCTTATAATCTAATAACAGTTTCTGAATTTTATCAATATTTGGTAGAACTCCCTCTTTTCTTAATACAAATAAAATATATTTTACCATAAAAATAGTGGTATTACAGCATGTTATTCTATTTGAATTACCTAATAGACCAACAAATATATCCCGCCACTTTAAATCCTTTATTTCATCTAACTTAAAACGTTGTATCAAGGCTTTCCATATCACTTTTACATTTAAACAAAATAAAAATATATGCGAATATGTTTCCCTTTCCCGTTTAGAGTACGAACACAAATTATCTTCCACAAATCCAAATCTAAATAAATGATCTTTAGTGTATATTGCCCCATGCAGTAACTTAAAATGAAACTCTCTCTGTTTCCCAATAATTAATGTTATTCTTGGTTTTAAAAAACATTCATACATTTCTTTATCCATAAAATTAAAATCATTTTGTCCATCTCTTATCTGTAAAACATATGACTTTTGTAATTCTCTAATAAAATAATCATATATTTTTCTAGATGGTACATCCTTAAAACTTACATTTGTATCCAAAAGATATAAATTAATATCATAATTTATTAAGTCTACCTCACAAAATCGTATCAAACCTAAATCATTTTTCCAATCCCTCGGAATCGCATGATATATATCAATTATTGTAAGTAAATTCTCACTACTCATACCAAAATTCAAAAAATATGCAACGGGTTTAACATGTCCATTATCCATTATATGGTTCAACATAACTATCCCTCGTTCTAATAATTCTTTATCAAATACCATCTTATTTTTTGTTATACATATGTTCCTATTATTAAATATAATTGGATTCATACGACCATTAAAATGCCTTAAATTATCAATCTCTTTCCAAGCTTTCAACACACACACACACACACACACATACACACACGCACACACACACACACACACACACACACACACACACACACACAAACACATACTCACATGCAAACACGGCACAGAAACATACTTTATACTGAAAATGATGATGAAGAGAATAAGGAATATAGCAACTTACTACAGAAAGCCCAAATAAGACAATAAATACTATGGCGATTATCCTCCATTTCCCTGACGACAAACCGGAGCGTGATTCCGATTGTGTGTTTGTTACTTCACCTATTGTAATCATGAGAAGAAAAACACATAATATAAATGTTATACAAATTGTCACTCGGTTAATTTAATATAGGTTTTCCCATCCATTTTAACACTTTTGTCATTCAATTTCATTAATTTGTCATTCAAATTCGTCCCGAGGAACCACCAGAGCGGAAATCCTAACTTCAATTTCGTCTTTCGTCGATCAATTTAACAAAAAGACCACACAATTTAGTCATTACTCACACATTTTCGTCAATTGCAAATCAAATTCGTCGGTCACAGTTGGTGAACACATAAAAGCGAAAGCAATTTCGTCAATTGGCAACCAATTGTAATTTTCTGTTTGATATCGTCTTCATGTAATTGTTAATTGTAACATTAATCATGTAGGGGGTAACATACACATGTATACACTCGAAAACAAACTCACACGCACACACTCACAAACACACATATATTTGCACACATGCACACCCACACGCACACAAGCATGTTTACAAAAAATTGCATTGAATTCTTTTTCAAGACATACTAAGATATAATAGAAAACAATATTAAATAATATGTACACACACGCGCACACACACATACACACACACGCACATACATACCAATCTAACCACGATACCATCTACATAGTCATGACACAGACAGGCATACAAATTATAAGGCTATACCATGTGACGAATTTGAATGACATAATCACGAAATTGGTTGAACAAAGACGAATTTGATCTTAATATTTACCACTCGCTCCGCGGCGGAGACGAATTTCAATGCCAATTGACGATTTTGAATGCGAAGTGTTTGAAATTGATTGACAAATGACGAACAAATGTAAAGTGTATAAATTACTCGTCTTAACATCTGACTATGCTACTTCTCCTGAATATGACTTTCCAGGTATAGGTTTTCCCATTCATTTTAACACTATCGTCATTCAATTTCATTAATTTGTCATTCAAATTCGTCCCGAGGAACCACCAGAGCGCAAATCCTAACTTCAATTTCGTCTTTCGTCATTCAATTTCGTCAAAGATCATACAATTTAGTCATTAGGCACACATTTTCGTCAATTGCAAATCAAATTCGTCGGTCACAGTTGCTGAACACATAAAAGCGAAAGCAATTTCGTTAATTGGCAACCAATTTCATTCAAACTCTATTCAAATTCGTCGCATGGTATAGCCTTATATGCCTGTCTGTGTCATGACTATGTAGATGGTATAGGTGGTTAGATGGGTATGTATGTGTGTATGTATGTATGTGAGTGTGCGTGTGTGTGTATAATATTTAATATTGTTTAATATTTATACCGTATGTATGTCTTGAAAAAGAATTGAATGCAATTTGTTGTAAACGTGCTTTTGTGCGTGTTGGTGTGCACATATGCATGTGTGCAAATGTATGTGTGTGTGTAAGTGTGTGCGTATGTTTTGTGCGTGTGAGTTTGTTTTCGAGTGTATACATGTGTATGTTATCCCCTAACTGATAAATGTTACAACTAGCAGTTACATCAAGACAATATAGAACAGAACATTGCAGTGTAAATACATAGGACGAATTTGAATAGAGTTTTGACGAAATTGGTTGCCAATTGACGAAATTGCTTTCGCTTTTATGTGTTCAGCAACTGTGACCGACGAATTTGATTTGTAATTGACGAAAATGTGTGCCTAATGACTAAATTGTGTGATCTTTGACGAAATTGATTGACGAAAGACGAAATTGAAGTTAGGAATTGCGCTCTGGTGGTTCCTCGGGACGAATTTGAATGACAAATTAATGAAATTGAATGACGATAGTGTTAAAATGAATGGGAAAACCTATATTATAAAAGACGGTCCTCACTGTTGTGTTATTCATCCCATTCTGGTGAAACAGCCAATAGTTATATTTGTAGTGTTTTAACTTTTTCCTCCAAAAGGGAAAAATCACAGTGGTTTTAGAAAAAAACATGACAGCTGTTATAACACAAAATAATTGTATGCAGTTAAATTTAACCTATTGATGGTGAATGCTGAGTTGACAAGGCACTGGTATCGCTCTGTGGATAGATTGTTGGGAGGTCGTCTTTAGCAGGAGAGAACGTGACGTCATCACAGGCATCAAGAGGAATCGCATCACCACTTGTCATAGAACAACATTCGACTGATGACGTGTGGTCAATCCAGTAATAGACCGCATTAATGAAAATCCCATCGTTGGTGACATCTCCGCGAAGAGGAAGCCGTTTGGAGTTCTGGTGACAGACAACAGCTCCCGCTCCACCACTCCCAAGTGTTGCGTTACATGAAATCATTTGCCAGTCAGTGCTCATATAAGAGTCTCCAAGAACACATTTCGCTTTACCCGGTGGATATGTGACGGTTACTGCTGCTTCGTACCCGGTGTTAGATTTCACCTTTCCATTTAAAATGTAAATTATGTTTATTTTATAAAGGCCCTCGTCTAGAACCTGGAGGTTAGCGATAGTGAAAGTGATGGTCAAGTTGCGTTGGACGCGATGATACTGCACATCAAAGCGTTCAAGTTGTCCAGATTTAAACGTACGATGGAACGGCGTCATGTCGTTTATGAATAATGGTTGCTCAGCTCCATCATGGAAAATGGTACAAACGTATTGTGATTCTGGGTCACTGAGTGAAATGTGGAAAGGAAAAGTCACATTCGACCCCAAATGAAATCCATGAGTCATCAGAAGGGGTAGACATACCCAAAGTAGCATTAAAAGAAGAACCACTGACAGTGTGCACATTTTTCGTTCAAGGAACCCCATGTCTCCTGTATAAAGTCAAACAAAAACATAAACATGATATAATACAAACGTATAGGTATTGACAACTTTTGGTCCTAACCATAGCCATCGCGTTGGTATGTGATGGGGACGATGAGTAAAATGTATTGGGATGTATTCATGATATCATAATGACTATGCATGCCCACAAGACCCTATGGTCTTCACTGTCTTGTACTGTTGTTCTTTCATCATATATCACCAGTGACGGACATGAAGTCACATGATTTTTTTTTTTACTGTCAACAATATTTATGGTACCAGCAACTATAAGGATACCAGTTATAATGATGTTGATCACATGAATATAGAACATAGCAATATAAAATATAGAAACTGAATACCATAAAGATGTTCATGTTACATTTCTTCAAAGATATAGCTTACAGTAGCTTTATAAATATTGGCAGGATTAAAATTGCTGGTAACACTGTGACGCTTGAGAAACAAATGTGAGCTTACACCACACAACGACCAATACGTCTGGAGAAATGAGTATGCTGATTTTCACATGACATTACAGTTTAGTTCATTATCTTAAAATTGTACATAATTTGTCAGAATTATTCAGACAAGCCAAACCCTCAGAAAATGAGCGCCAAAGATTTGGAATATGGCCGAAGCAGTTTTAAAATAAGGGAGAAACGGGCCACTTCAAAGATCGGCGTCCATTCAAGCACTGTAATCTGTTAATTTTTATTCGATGAACCAATATATTTGATATATATGATTTCTGACGATCAACATTTCACAGAAAGTAGATTAAGGTACCTTTATTTAGGAAATATAAAAATCCTGAATTTCATATTTTTAAGCAAATTTGACTATTTAAGCTAATAACAGAGAAACTATATCCGCGATGTAACGGTCGTTTTGATAATCAAATACATTAAAAGAGCATACATGCTGTTTTGAGGAACATAATGGTTTCACACAAAATCTTAAATTTTATTAAATATTCTGAAAATTTGTTCCAAAAGTTTGATAGTACCAGTCCATAGCCTGCGTACATATGTATGTACGACAACTGATATTTCATCTCCAAAGTGTACAGTTAGAAGTTTGCCCTCCAACCAAGCCAAAGTGGGCAACTGATATCACGAATGCTCACACTTTAATTGCCAACGTACTTCTTGATGAGATTTACACATTAGAAAAAATACCCTTTTCCCTCTTAGTTGCCCATCGTGCAACTAATCTAGACCTTTTATGAATTGTTACTTGCCCACTAACAATTTTCACTTTCCCCGGGCAATAGGGCAACTGCTTGTGTCGGGCATATATGAAAAAGTGTGGGGGGACAATACCCTCCAATTTCAAATGTGGGGGACATGTGTCCCCCCCCCCCCCCCACCCCCCCCCCCCCCCCCGTCCCCCGCCTGTTGATGCCTTGCTGGTGACCCATATTGCGACAAAACCCTTCCCTGTACCCGAAATCAGTGGCCCGAATTCTCATCAATAGAGACTTTTCGCTAGTGTCGACGAGAACGAGTTTCCCGTTCTGAAACGACCGTTTCAGGGTGGCCCAGAAATAACGGAACGGGGTATTTGCCATTGTGAAGAAACGTACGTAATAGGTTCACTGGATAGATACCAAACAAAAAACTACTTGACCAAATTACTGTTGTTGATAATAAAATTTCTTTTTAAAAGATTATCTATCCAGTGAACCTAGTCTGTATGTTTCTTTATAATGGAAAGTACCCCGTTCCGTTATTTCTGGGCCACCCTGTATAAGCAAATAATATGCGTATAACGTAATACTCCCCGTTGACAAGCATAACAATAGTAACTAGGTCCGTCAAGCTCCGGCATGCTTGCCGGACCTAGTTACTATTGTTAAGCTTAATCTTGTCAACGGGGAGTATGTACGTTATACGCATATTATTTGCATGCATCACATAAGCGGTCAATTGGATCTAGTCAACCCGTCCTGTTCACTACCTGTTCGCTGCCTTTCAACCATCTTCGCTTTTAGTCAACACTCATGTCAAACACTCACATACACACATACACATGCGCACCGAACACTTAAATACTCAAACTTCAACACAGACACACACACACATACACGCATTCAATCACACAAACACACACACACACACGCATACCCACACGCACAAACATCCACTCCCGCACGCACGCACTCGCACTCAAACATACACAAATGCACACAAACACCCCACACATGCGCACACACAAACACAAACCCTTACACACGCGTATACACACAAACACAACATTAATAAAACTCCCACACATACGCATACAGATACACAACACACACCCACACAAACACAAACACATGAATGCACACTCACAAATGCACACAAACAACCACACACGCACATCCACACACACACAAACACACGCACGCACACTCACACACGCGAGCACTCAAACAAACACAAACACACGCACACACTCAAACAAAAACCCATACCCGTATACACATACGCATATACACACACGCACGCACAAATTCGCACACACGTACACAAAGCCACAAACGCACACATTCAAACACACACGCATACACCAGTTACATAATCCACCACACATACACATACACACGTATAAAACACACACACACACACATATACACGTTGATACTTCTCTGATTACGTAATTCTGAAGACGGTGCACTGGATTTTCCGACGAACCTGAAATCGGGCATGAACTAGTGCTCAGATTGGCCAGACGACGAGAGAGAACGTAAGTGACGTAATTTCTCGCCTAAATGACGTCATTTCTTCTAGTAGGGGCCACAAATATGGGTGTTCACTGCAGTTTGGGGTACAATTGTTTTACTTGGCATACAAACTCCTTGGATCAAAAGAAGAAAATCTATCCAAAGAGACACTATGTATCAATTATGAAAATTAGGCCTAATTTGCATAGATACAGAGTGTCTCTTTTGACGAATTTTCTTCTTTTGATCCAAGGAGTATGTATGCCAAGTAAAACAATCGTACCCCAAAATGCAGTCATGGCCCCCTTAACCACCCCACTACTCGTCGTCCTCAGGTTTGCGAAAACTCCGTAATGGCTCAACTTGAGCACGGCTTAAAAAGACAAACACTACCGGTAACACTATGCACCAGTAGACCTATTGTGTAGTTGCTATGGTCCCCGGAGATATTCTAATAGTTTCCTTTCATTGTCCAGGCAATCCCTTGAGTTCTGATTATAGTCAGCAGGACAATGGGCCCTTTGAAATTCAGTCATAGTGTAGTCTGTCATCAGCCAAATTGCGTCCTGGATCATCCTGGACATTGTATTGCTGGTGACTTGTTATACTATGACTGAATTTCAAAGGGCCCATTTTCCTGATGCCTTTAAGCAAAAGCAAGGGATTGACTGGATAATGAAATTAAACCATTATAATATATCCGGGGACCATATCAACTAGACAATAGGTCTGCTGGCGTAAAGTGTTACCGGTAGGCTTTGTCTTTTTAGGCCAAGCTCACGTTGAACCACTGAGTGGCTCATCAGTGATGTTACGGCGGCCATTTTGAACACCATATGGCGGCCATTTTGAAAACTATAATGGCTACCATCTTAGATTAGGATACTGCCTTGACTTGAAACACGTAAAAATGAGTTCCTTGTACCCGGACACATATATGTTTAGACACTGTTTTGAACTTTCTAAAGCCTAGTGCCCACTATGCGATCTGAGCTTGCGATCTAGCCCGAGTTGCTAGCGATCTCAGTTCGGTGTGAATCGCACTAGTTCGCCGCGAGTCAGCCCGATCTCATTGCGTACGCGATCTTTTCGGTGCCCACTATGCGATCTCACGGCGACTTCCCATTGTCCCTATTTCCACGCATGCGTGCATGGTTGAGGGTTACAACTGGTCGTTTTGACATCATAATCCGCTTTGCGAGTTTTTTTATAAACCCAGTGCCCACTTTACGATCTGCGCCTAGCGATCTAGAGCGATCTTGCCCGAATAGGAGCGATCCCCTGAGATATGTGGTTAAGTCGCAAGATGGGCACCAATGGCCGCACCAGATCGCTGTAACTCGCGTCCGCAAGGGTGGTGTCGGTTGGGGTCGCCAGGTTTTGGACATGTTAAAAAATTTCGTTCTCGATCGCATGTCGGGCGGGATCGGACAAATGGCAAGCCGTTTGAACAATTATTCATATTTCCTGATAACAAGAATTCAATCCTTGATATCAAGAATTCTGTTTGTATATATCAATAATTAAATTCTTGATATCAAGAAATAAATTCATGATATCCAGAATTCGATTTCTTGATATCAAGAATTGAATTCTTGAAATCAAGAATTACCATAAGTTAGCAACAGAAAATTATTTCTTTACATCAAGAATTCGATGTTCAGTTATGCGAAACTACTTTACAAAGGTGCCCTGCAAGAATCAAGAATTCTTTTCTGGATATCAAGAAATAAATTCTTGATATCAAGAAATGATTTTTTATTGTTAAGCAATGGTTATTCTTGATATCAAGAAAAGGAAATAAATGTTAAAACGGCTAGCCATGACTGGCCATGCGCACACAACAAATTCCAACAAATTCCAAATCAAACACGCGTGAATTCCTAGCTATTGTATTCCTCGACAATGCGTGGAAATGGTGCCAAGACATGACCCCGAAGAAGTCACACTGAAAAGGTCGAGTGCACAATGGAATCGGGCTGACTCACTGCGAACTGATGCGATTCCAAGGTCGCTAGCCCAATGCCCACTATGCGATCTTGCCCGAATAGGAGCGATCCCCTGAGATCTGTGTTAAGTCGCAAAGTGGGCACCAATGACCGCACCAGATCGCCGCGAATGCGATCGAGACCGATCTGGTCGCCAGATTTTTGAACATGTCAAAACCCCGGCGACCGCAACCGACGCGAGTTACAGCGATCTGGTGCGGCCATTGGTGTCCACTTTGCGACTTAACCACAGATCTCAGGGGATCGTTCCTATTCGGGCAAGATCGCTCTAGATCGCTAGGCCCAGATCGCAAAGTGGGCACTTGGCTTTACCTGTCTAGAGGCGAAGTTATGGAATTTTCACTTTACAACAGCGACAATTTTGAATTGTATAATGGCCGCCATCTTGGATTAGGCTTTTCCTAGAGCTTGAAACCTTCATATGATCGTTTTAAAGATTGCTTGTATCTAAAAACATATATTTTGAACTTAAATGAACTTTCCAACTTGTAAACTTGGGAACACGTAGAAAAAGCTTGAAAATGTCGGCCTTTTTGGACGCCATCTTGGATTCTGCCAAACCTCAAAGTGGATTATAGGGGACTTATAGTATGTTATTCTTCACATATTATTAGACCTATGTTGAAAAATGTGGCTTGTTCAGAGAAATATCTGGGTTTTACCCGACTATTTTGCAAAGCTATTGCACCATAGTGAAAACTATTCTTTCTCCAAGAGGCATTAAACATAAAATTAAGACTCAAGCGTATACATAAGTATGCATTGGTTGTTAGGGGAAATTTATGTTGCTCGGAAACGCTACTTGATTGATATTTACTTCAAATTCATGTCTGATGGCTAGGCAGCATTTTGCTTTTCCATTTACCGTGATTTCATAATAGAAAAAACATATTTTTGTCTACAATGATTGCATCATTTGTGAATAAGTTGTTTTTTTAATTCCAGGTGGATTTCTTGTGAAAGGGGGCGTGGTCTATTCAGCGCTGGTTACCATGGTGATTCTTCAAAATGCGGCAATTTTAATTGTCATTTTCAATAACCTCAGACAATTTAACATGAGGTATGTGTGAAGCTGAGCAGGTAGAACAAATAAATAGAAACATTAATATAAAAAATATGACAAAAATGTACATAAAATAGTCAACAGATATGTGATGTATTCATTATCATAGATCAACCAAATCGTTTTTATTTTTTATTTAGTCACCCTTAAACCCTTTGCGATGGGCTGTCGGACTTGCATATTCGTGTAAACTCGGATAGTATCACGACAGTCGTTTATGCGGCGTTCCCACTGTCGTGCGATCCGTTACGAACGCCACGATTGGCCATTTGTAGCTGATCGTGGAACTTCTCTGAAATTTCAGGTTTGGATACGAGGTGATGCGAGTCGATACGTTCTGGTGCGATCTGGTGCGCTTGGATGCGATATGGTCACGATTGGTCAATTTCAGGTGACACGATCTGTCACGATCTGGTCTCCCGTTCAGATACGATCATATACGTTCCGATAGGATTGTCCCGATTGAGTCCACGATTGGGTCTCGCTGTGACACGATCATCACGATCGGGGTACCTGATTTGGGACGATCGGGTACGTGCAGATACGTTCGGATACCTTCCGATACGTTCATCACGAACCGATGTGATCTGTTGCGATAGGATACGATTGTGGTCGCGATGTCTTTCACGATGAGGATCGAGAGTGATCACGATTTGAGCTACGATTGGACTCCGACGGATATATATACAGCCCGACTGACCATGGACTTTATTGTTTCTTGAACAATTCAACAGAGTGAACACTACAACCCACAAGCATTTATGATGGCAGAAGTTGATGATGATGACAACGTGACATTTGCAGTATAGTAATACTGCAAAATGTCACGTTGACATCATCCTCAACTTCTGCCATGCTTACATTATCGTATGCTTACATTATCGCCAAAGAGGAAGAAGACGAGCAGCAGCCAGACCCGCCACAACCCAACCACAAAGGGCCAGGAGAGCTGCAGTCAGGCAGTGCTGATTGCGACCATGGCTCACAGAGGAGAGGAGATGAGGCAACAGCTTGGCCAGTTCTCCAGCCTCCTAGACACCCAATTGAGGCTGGAAGATCCAGTAGCGTTCCAAAATACACAAGGTTAACACCACATCTCTTCGGTGAAGTCTTGCAGAGGTTGGCCCCAGCAATCGAGAGGGAACTCACCAGTTCCAGGCAACCCCTCTCACCTGGACTGACTGGCAGTGACATTGAGGCACCTTGTCACTGGAAACAACTATCGGTCCCTTGCGTATGCCCTCAGGTGTGAAGTGTCCAGCATCTCAGAGATAGTTCCAGAAGTGTGCCAGACAATTGTGCAAGCGTACAAAGATGAGGTGTTTAGCCTACCTGTGACCCCTGAAGCCTGGAGAGTCGTAGCTAAGAGCAGAGATGGAACATCCCTCACGCCATTGGGGCCCTGGATAGCAAACACATTGCTATCAAGAAGCCATACCACACTGGCAGTCTGTACTACAATTACAAAGGCTTTTTCTGATACCAATCCTAACGATGGTGGATGCAGATTGCAAGTTTGTGTGGATCGAGCTTGGTAGAAAATGACACATGTCAGATGCTCAGATATTTGGCGACTCTGAGCTGTTCAACGGCCTGGAAGAGGAAGCCCCCACCCCTGCCCTCTGACTGCAAGCCCTGATTACCACCAAGAATGCCCTTCTCCATCCTGGGGGATGACGCCCTTCGCAACTCAGCAACTACCTCATGACGCCATTGCGGCACTTGTTGCTGCTGCTGCAAAGGAGGCCACATTTCTGGCATCCACCATCTCAGTGTGTGAGGGGATCAAAAAGAGAAACTTATCCCACACCCACTTCTCGGTGCTGTTCAATGTCAGTAATGACATCTCCTGACCCACTCTCTTTGCCCGTTTTTTCAGCGCCGGCCATCATGGTCCTCATGCTTGTGTACCATGTTTTAAGTTGCGCCACAGTAGTGTATATCGTGGCAGCCTTGAGCAGCCCAGAGATCCTCCTTCTGGTGTGACATCATTGAAACCCGCAAGGCGTTTGCTGTAGAGGACCTCATTTTTATGAGGAACTCGATGATCTCCTCTTTTTGCTTTTTCAGTGAAGGCATGCAGTTATTGTTTTTTTTCTCTTGCTCTTCTGGGATGGGGTGGTCTCCTCATCCTCCTCTGGAGGTGCCTCTGGCTGGACTGGTTCAGGCTCAGGGGTGGGATAGTCTGGCCCTTTCCCCTTCTTGCGTCCTGGACCCTTGGGTGGCATCTCTCAAAGGCTTCAAAATTACAAGCAAGAGCAAGTTGACAGTGACGATATGCTCGCTTTAAGTGTAGATCGCTGAATGAGGCGCATTCAATGTTGTCCGGTATATATATATATGGGCGCGAAATCTCATAACAGATCGTGATACGTACGTGAAAAGCGTGACTATCGTATCTACTCGCATTTACTCGTATCTACCCGTATCAACTCGTATCTGCTCGTGAGTCATTCGTGTTAGGTCGTGAAAATGGTACCCGACAGAGCGCCATAGATCGTGACAGATCGTGGGAGATCGACATCACATCTAACAGAGCGTGGTGTTTGTCTTGTCCAAGGTTGATCCCGATCACCACGATTTGGAAGCACGATTAGATGCACTTTGGTTACGATCCAATACGATCCGATGCGATGATGACGATTGATAATTAATCGTGTTTGATCGTAGAAATTTTTTGAACCTAGTCCGTGGGCCAGAGGGGTCTACCGGTGACCCCACCCTATGATCCTCCCGACTTGTGGGTGTCATTTTGTCCATTGATATGTCTAATGTTAGAAACAAAATGTTCCCAAGAAAAAACTCATTTGCACTATGTTTTTTACTACTTCTTTGAAGGTATGTAAAAATAGCACTTTTTTTATTTTTTGTCTGCATTTCTTAGGGTTGGTGAAAATTGAGATTGCATTAACTGCTCTCAATTTCATAATGGCTAGGTCTGTATCACTAAACTTTACTGATACATATGTTTACATAAGCATAAGACACAGCAAAGGTTTCATGGTCAAAGTTGATTGGCTTCATATAATTATGACGTCATCAATTTTGCATATGAAAAAATCATGCGAATTTCCTTGAAACAAAACGGTCAAAAAAACAATGTTTCATTAGTACAGTTTATTTTTTTCACCATGAAAATGATGATAATGAGCTTTCACTTATGTTGTCTATTCTGAAAGAATATTTCAGATAACAAATGGTGTTATTCTTTGAATATAATGTACAAAATGACATTTTGAATTACGTGATCACCATGCGTCGTATGCAGTTTTAAGGCATATGATGGCCATGTTGTGTAGGGCCCAAGTGAATACATATTGCTTCCTGTTTTATTTCTTTATTTGAGGACCAATCACTCTCATATTTGGCACATATGTAAACCTAGTAGGGCTCTTTAGTTTGCAATAATTAGAATTTCAAAAGGTCAATCATATGAGGGCGCCTATTGACTAAAATTTGATAAAACATACAAAATCCCATAGATTCCAATATAATGAGGCTTTTTTCTCTATATGTCTCATTTTTATAGACAACTTGATTTTTAGTTCGCATTATTATACAAATTTACTTTTCCTAGAATGAAATTAAAGACTGTTTTGTTGTATCTTATATGTTTAGGGCATAAATACGTCTAAATGGTTACTTTAAAAGTGGAATAGGGATACAGTGCGCTACATACAAACTATTTGATTGTTTATTTAATCCTAACTCTATTAATCTAGTCATGAGTGAGATTTTCGATAGCATATCTATTACTATATCAAATTAAGGCAACATGTTTTGGGACATCTTGCCATAAATTTGTTTTTCAATATTTTGTATTATTCTTTTTGGCATCACTTTTTTTTCAGAGAGAGAACATGAAAACGTCTCGTTGACAGTTCATTATTTGATCCTCCTCAATTGTGAGTTTTTGTCTTAAACTGATGGTTTTGTGTTGACAACTCGATTTTGTTTCATTAGTACAGTATGCAAGTTTATGCAAGTTTCATACCATCCAAGGATATGTATGTATAATAGTTTATAACTGTCTGAATGTGACCTTGAAAGTGAAATTAGAAATACATTGCGATACATATGTTTTTATGTACCATTGTTCAGCCCTGTTAATCTAGCACTGGAGTAAGTTGTTTCTATCTGAATAATTTACGAATATCAAATATAAACATAACAAACACAAAATAGCTATTATACATCTAGTCAGATTTAAACAGAAAAAACATTAATCTATTACTTTTTTTGCTTGGACCACCCGGCCTTTTAGGAAAAGGGAACAAGCACAGTACGTCTCATTAAACAAGGATGAACATTATAAGTTTGGGGTTACCCAGGGTAACAGAGAGTTTACAAAACCTATAGGCACAGGGGAAGTCTGTGTGTACAGCATTGTTTTGTATTTTCTGCAACTCTTTTTCTTTAATAAAGATGATGCATACTATTCATAGTCATATTCATCAAACATGATTTTACATCAAAGTTTATTTAGAGCAATTAAGTGGAGACATTCCATTAGTCATTGACACATAGAAATGGTAAAGATGAAGTTGTAACCGTTCAATATAATTTGGCCTTCCTGAGAACCCTAAATGATCTGGAAGGATCACGGCCTGAAAAGCCACTATGGCAAACATTGTTGATATCGATTCGCTGTTTTATCCACTAGTGTGGGAAACGGTGCAGAGCATACATGCTTTTAAGCTTAAATAACAACTAATGGATGGACGACACATATCTGTTGGACTTTTTATCCTTTAAATGTATTTTCCTTAGGAGATATCCATGGCATAAAATAAGCTACAAAGATCATGTGGACAATGTCGATAACAAACGGAGGGGGGAGGGTGGGGGGGGGGGGGGGGGGGGGGGGTACTTGTGTATACAGTATTTGCGATACGGGTATGTGTCGCTTCAAAGACCCCTGTTTTACAGCCGATCCGGCCGCTCCTAAGGGTCCCCATCCTTTCATTTTTTTAAAGGCAGATCGACGCTCCTAAGGTTCCCATTTTTATATTGAAAAGGCCAATCGCCGCTACCTATAAGTCTCTTTTCATCAAAACAAAACAAGGCCGCTTTTCAGAGCCTCTGCCTCGATAATTGTTGGCGATGGAACAACTGTTAGGGATAAGTCTACCCTTTCCACATGATAGAATCTCTCCCGCACGCGTTCAGTGAAGGCATTCTCTGCTGCAGATTGATAAACTGTTTGTTTATCAAAGGAGATTATCGGTTGTTGTTGTTTTTTTACCACCACCTTCAATAGCAGTTTTGAGATTGTTTCACTGCATTATTTCGTATCATCACACAAATTCCTGCCAATGTCGGGAAAATATGAGCGCTACGTCGTTTGCCCTCTGTCAGATCTTTGATTGTGCACATTCAATGTACCAGATCACAATAAGCAGGTGGTCCATGACTCTGAGGGGCTTGACCGCACTCGCATTCTGCCGCACCTTCGATATATCTCCAGTTCAACATGTTGGTTTGCATCTTCCCACGCCTGCCAAAGCCTATTCAGTGCTACGCAAAGTCATCAAGGATTGGTTGAATCCTGCTGACAGTTTTCTGATGGCACCTATAGGCATCACTACTCACTGCACCTATCAAGCTCAATTTGTCTTCCCAGAGTTTGAGTCTTCTTGAGACACGCGTGAAGTAAGCTTTCCTGCTGACTTAGTGGGGCCAAGAATGCAGTGGGTTGGTAATGCAATTGCAGGTGTCCACCCTTCCCTGTTTTTGTCTCAGTATCGTTCACTTCTGGAATTCAGCAGCCCTCCTTTATTTCAGGGGCGATGCCAGAATTAAGAGATAATATATGTATCAGTCCTCGTTCGTCTCATACAATCATGTGATAAGTACGCTAGGCTTTGTGTTCATCGTGCAATGCTAGCTTTCCCACATCCGTGCAGCATACTCTCCATAATAGAGAGATCTGATTGTTGTCGGGATTAGCACTCCACGAGGACATGTTTGATGTGCTCGGTTTGCCAAGAAAGGCATCCCTAGAGCAACCCTTCCCCTTGAACTAGACCTGTAATGCTTGTACTTCTAACGACCCCTATACTAAGTAACCCCACGTATCACAGTGATATCACACTAGTGTCCAGTCCTAGTTCACCATTCAAGTGTGTATCTTCATGTTTTGGTTTGCATGATGTAATCGCATAAATCAGATACATTTCGACTTAGAATTAATTCAGATCTTTGTTCAAGTACAGGTTAGGTGGTCCGCTCATCAATCTGCAAGTTTCTTCTGCCCATCGAAGTCACTTATTTGTGGTGGTGATACAACTGTCCGTTGACTCAGGACTCAGGGTAGATCATATGTTGATCGTTTAACATAGATGTTGACATTGGGTGTAATACTTACGGTAATTACTTATTCATCAGGGAGGGATGAATCAATGATCACCCCCCCCCCCCCCCCCCCTCACATGAATAAGTCTCAATGACATATCTCCCAGCCCATCATGCCTGACAGAGTTGGCCAGAATGCTACCTGGGTGAGGCCCATCCTTCTGCCTGCGCCAACGACTCTCACTTTCCAACACCAACTAAAGTTTTCAATCAGGGTCCTTGACCATTTTGGTCCAAGGTTGCATGTTGTTCACATTCAGTCATTTGTGTAGAGCCTGTGGTGGTTGACTGTAGCATAAGCTGTTGAGAGGTCTACAAACACAAGACACTTACTGCATGGAAACCATCTTCTATATGTTGGGTAAGGTTAAGCAGTTGTCTTGTGGCAAGACTTCCCAGGCCGGAATCCTGCCCTGTTCTTTCATCAGAGATGGTTCTACAACTGCACATAAGCGGTCAGAAATAGTCGCTTGAACAGCTTAAAGGTGTGGCAAAGAAGTAGTCTGTTAAACAGCTTTGTTGCTGATGGGTCCATTTTTCTGGAGCTTGCATGTTCTGATAGATGCACGTTCCGCGACAGGGAAACTGTCCTCACCAATAGAGTTGTCCACTACATGTAAATTTTGTCGTGGTAAGATTTACATTTAGTTGGTGTATGTTTAGGATTGTAGCGAGTGTGATATTAATATCAGAGATAATTACTGTGTGTGTTCTTCGTGCTCTTGACTACAAATTCAAAGGTCTTCAGCATAAAAATTAGAATTGTTTCAGCAGTTTGGTTAAGTGAAATCAATTGTAACCTCATTTACATGTTAAGGATGAGCCAGTGGCTTACGGTTTCATATGCATAGGCAGCAGTTGGTTTTAAGATATCTTCTATGGACTGTGGCAAATTAATTACTTAGCTCGTGATTAATAACATTGGTCAGGAGCCAGCCTGCCCAAGTTTTGGGGTGCTCTTTTGTGATTGCGTGGTGCTGGTTTAGGATCAAGCGCTTCAAAAGCTTAAAAGATGTGGCGCAGCTAGAAGGAAGATGCTTAACTTTCGTATCATTCTTTGTCATAATTTCCTGGCGTAAAGATAGTGATTTTGTTGGCATTATATCTGATTACTACAGCTAGTATATGAGACAAACGGTGTAATGCTCAAGTTACCATGATGAAATTTGATGTACATGTATATACATTATTTGTCACCTTTTATTCATAGTGAAGAAAAAACAATCATGAAATATGGGATCTAACTGACATCAGCTATTGCCACAGCCCATGCTTTCGCAGGCCGTCATGCTAGCAGACCATATGTGAGTTGTCAGTGATTAATGGAATGTACTTAGTATCCCGTTTATTATGAATATTGACATAGTACGTTGATTTTGGGTAACTAAATAAAAGCGCAAATGTTGCAAAAGAAGTTAATAGTTCTACACACACATACGTTCCCATGCAAGTGCCTCTAAATTCTTGACAACTTTTCATGATCTAAAAACATCATTATCAATGTGGACCGTTAACTTTCTATTTTATTATATTTCTCTGTCACCATGGTAATCCATAAAGGCATGCATGTGTGTGGTACTCATTTAGTTATCAACATGACGTTTCTGTCACTTTTTGTAGGGTAGTATCAAATAATGAACTGCAGACCAAGAGGTGTTAATTTTTGTTCTCTTCTCTGAAAAGAAATGTCATGCCAAAACCAGAGAATACAAATATTGGAAAAACAAGTTTCTGAATATAAATTTTCCCAAACATTTATCTTAACTTGATATTGGAGTAAAAATGCTTATCGAAAATCTCACTCAGGACTAGAATACATAGCATCATAGGATTACTATTAAATTTAATAATCTGGAATTGTTTGTATGTAGCGCAATGCAATCCCTATTCTACTTTTGAGGTAAATTTAGACGGAGTATTAATGCACTATGAATTTAAGGCCTAAAGCATATAATATACAACATAACAGTCTTAATTTTGCATTCATTGAAAGAAAATTTGCATAATAATGCAAACAAAATTCAAGTTGTCTATACAAAGCAGACAGATCGAGAAAAAAACTAATTATTATTCAGATGTATAGGATTTTGTATGTTTTTATCAAAATGTTGTAAATAGCGCCATCATATGATGACTTTTGAAATTCTCACTTATCGCAAACTAAAGAGCCTTACTAGTTTTTACATATGTGCCAAAAAATGAGAGTGATTGGTTCTCAAATAAAGAAATCAAAGAGGAAGCAATATGTATTCACTTGGGCCCCTACACAACATGGCCATCATATGCCTTAAACTCATTTATTAGAATGGGTTGATAAATCCCTGGAATCTGATTGGTTGAGAGCAAAATTTGTCGCACAGACAATTAATTGTACTGGATGCATGAAAAGTCATGCGTCACGTAAAAAATCATGCGTCCCGGTAAAAATTTCATGCGTCGTGTAAAAATGTCATGCGTCCCGGTAAAAAATGTCATGCGTCCCGTTAAAAAAGCATGCGTCCGGTTAAAAAATTTCCATGCGTCCAGTAAATTTTGTTTCATGCATCGGTAATTTTTCTAATTTGTAATTGTTTGACTTTTTGGGGGGCGTAACAATGCCACATTCTATAAAACAGATGATGCGCAAGTTTATTTCGTGGGTCGGTGGAATTGTTGCACGCGGTAACTATGGAAACTAGTCTAAACCACTCGGCTTCGCCCTCGGGGGTTTAACAGTTCCATAGTTACCTTGTGCAAACAATTCTACCGACCACACTCATACACTGCGCATCATTTGTATAATGACGCATGGTGCATCACGTATAAAATAAAAATGTCGTTTTTTGTACATTATAGTCAAAGAATAACACCACTTTGTTATCTGAATATACTTTCAGAAATTAGGACAACATAAGTGTAAGCTCATTATCATCATTTTCATGGTGAAAAAAATAAACTGTACTAATGAACATTGTTTTTTTGACCGTTTTGTTCAAGGAAAATTCGCATTGATTTGTTCATATGCAAATTTGATGACGTCATAATTATATGAAGCCAATCAACTTTGACCATGAAACTTTTTCTGTGTCTTATGCTCATGTAAACATATGTATCAGCAAAGTTTAGTTGATACAGACCTAGCCATATGAAATGAGAGCAGTTAATGCAATCTCAATTTTCACCAACCCTAGAAACTGCAGCACAAAAAAATGAAAAAGTGCTATTTTTTACATACCCTTCAAAAAACGTAGTAATAAAACATAGTTTTGGGAACATTTTGTTTCTAACATTAGACATATCAATGGACAAAATGACACCCAAGTCGGAGGATCATAGGGGGGATCACCGGTAGACCCCTCTGGCCCACGGACTAACCGTCCAAAAAATGTCACTACGATCAACACGACCTGCCTCGACTGACCTTACGATATGATAATATCTGATACGATCACCACGATTACTTCAACGATCAGATACGAATGGCTCAATCGTGGCGATCGTAACTAATCGCACGACAGTGGGAACGCCGCATTATGGTTAATAACATGGGTGGAAATTTCAACCTGCTAAACAAAATAGCGGTTCGTGTATGGTCGTGGCGTCATGACAGGAATGTTTGGTTATCGGCGTCGCATATCGCCGGTGTAGAAAATAAAGAAGCAGACGTGTTGCCAAGAAGAGATTGAATAAAGAATTCCGATCTGCTATCCAAAAATATTTTCCCTTGTGTTAATCGTTCTTTTTGTTCCCGATAAAGATCGTTTTGCAGCACGTGCCAATAGTCTTTTGCCTAGTTATGCTTCTTGAAATGGATCCTGACGCAACTATAATTGACGCCTTTTCGGTGTCATGGGGGAATCTAACTCTCATTATTTCCCCCACCCCCCCTTTTTTTTTGTCTTATAGCCAGGATCTCTCAACAAGTTGAGGTCGGACAACACGCAATGGGCACTCATAATAGCTCCCTTCTGGAGAACCCAACCTTGGTTCCCCACCCTCCTGTGGGTGACGGTCGCCCCACCCCTGCTTCTTCCAGCGGACTTGCCTTCGCACCAAGCAACCATCCCGATCCCAAAACTTCAATTAGCCGCATGGATCATCTCAACCGAAACTGGGAAGCAGCAGGCTTTTCGCGACACGCTTCAGAGCCTTCTCGCTTCTCATGGCGCGATGGCACTAGCAAACAGGATGAATCAGCTTGGAAACAAATGGATTCACTGGTGTAATACTAATAGACAACAAACAGATCCATTTTCTCCGCAGTTCTACCCAACGTGGATGGTCATGCGGTAGGGCAACACCTTGTAGTGCGGTTAATGAGGGCATTTTCAATACGAATCCCCCAAACCCATACATTGTAAATCCATGGGACGTTTCGGTAGTATTAAAGATTTGCTCATTGAGTATAATTGAGTCGAATTTGGTATGATTGTGAAGGTAATCTTGTACTTTACAAGCCTCGAGAATTCAGTTTTTTGAATTTTAAAAATATTTTTTAAATCGAAATTGAAAATGAGAAAATTCCACCCTCCAAATCAGGCCCAAATTCACCCCGATCTCGCCGCTTAGGTCGATGGACGTATGACGAGGGGTGAATTCTCTGCTACATCGCGGTATACATCAGTTTGCGTGCAGTATTTTGTTTACAAACAACCATCGCTCGCTCGTTTTGCAACATCGGAAATGAAGAAAAAAAAAATCTAGAAAATTACCCAATGTTAGTGTAAAAGTACATATTTTACC